>JASSUY010025517.1:0-63846 GCA_032466535.1 Forpus xanthops
TACAAATATTCCTCTTCATCTATCTTTAAACATTCTTTTTCCATCTGATTTTATTTTACAGCAGAAATAACAAGAATGCACTTAAGACTCCCTTTTATTAAGACAATGTAATTGAAACCACTTCAAAGCAAGAGTTAGGAAAACATAAACTGGATCATGACTATTGACTGTAATTTCATTTGAGTTGAAAGACTTAGTTGAATAGATATTACTCAACCCTAGCAACTGATTTTATTTTTTTAATGTATCTATTTTAATCTCTGATTTTGTTTATTTCAGATTTCTTGGTTTCCATAGATGCTTTTGTTCACAATGCAATCATTTTCACAGGAACTGAATATATGAAGTTGTTTTTCTAAATGTCCATGGTATTTGTAGGCATAGCCCTTTGGTACTGTGAATTCTTGCTAGTTAAGTTTTTTACACCTCCCAGTGAAAAGAAAAACATTGATCCATGGAAGAATAATACATGATTGAGAGGAAAAGTATTGAATACATTTACAGGTGAATAGCTATATGAAGCAATAAATAGTGATTTCACTTGCATTGTCTTCAATGGGAGATATATTTATTTCGTTTCCTCCAAAAAATGACTGTATCTTTAACCTAAATTTTCACAATGTTTATGACATCTAAATGCTTCATGAAGTTTCTGTCTTATTTCTTCTTTCTTATTTTGTACCAGTTAATTTTTGCATGTAATTCTGGTTTAAACAGTGGTCGTTGTTTATTTGCTATGGTGGTATTTATTTAAAATCATCACTTATGAACAGAAAAGATGAAAAATTTTTTTTTTAAATTTGGAGTTAGTCTAATTTTAGCTGTTCTCCATGTTGAAATTAAATTATACTAGATGTGAAAAACTATTGATTAATGAAGGCTAAGTATGTGCAAATGTTCTTGATCAAGGCTACTTTATTGCAAACTGCATGCAGTAATTAGTTTGCTGTTGTTTTTTAATGTTATATTTATTAAAGTTTATGCTCCAGCATGACTAAAATAACTTCAGCAGCCAAGTATTACACCGTAAATCCATTTGGCATATGCAAGATGCATGCACGAGCTAGTAAAGGAGCAAGTGCAGAAAGTTGTAGAAAAGAAAGTGGAGTTAAAGTTGCGGCACATGGCCTACATTGGGTGATACTCAGCTAACAGTAAAGTGTGTAACACTAATTTGCTGGCCTGATCCCTTAGATTAATATCTTAATCCTTTGCTTTTGTTTCAGATGGATTTTGTGATCTCTGGAGCTCAGTGTGTTAAAAATACACACTTGATTCTGTCAGTTGTTTAAGATACTGACAGATACAAGCACATTGTCATGACAGAGTCAATTCAAAGCTTGAGCTCCTTTGCTTATGTTGCATCTTGGTTGAGTTGGTTAGCCACTGAACTTCCAGCATGACCTCTGATATTGCCTGTTTGCTTTTTAGGTCCACCAAAAATGCTAAGGCACATTTTCACCCCGTTGATATGCCCTCTTACGTCAAATCCTATTGATCTGGTAGAGCAAAGTTCCAAGGGTAAACATCAGTATAGATAAGAACAGAAACAGGAGAATGACATAAAATTGCATACAGGAGAATAACATGCACAGGACATGACAATGGCCCCTGACGCATTTACCAGAGGGCTTCCTTTTTCTTTCCATTGCATTACAGGTTCTTGTGGCATGTCCTTTCTGTCATTTGACTGGAAGGCAGCTGTAGCCCCAGGCAGCTGCTTGTCAGTCTAAGGATCTGTGTCCAGCTCAATAGTCATCAAGTCATAAGCAGCCCTTCATTTTAAGCCTACCTAAAACACTTCCAGAACCCACACTTCTGTAAAATAATTTTTCTCTGTATATATAACATATTACTATAGGGAAATATCATTAAGAATTTTATTTTTTGCGTATGCTTATAGGTGCACTAGAAACAATTATGTTAGTGAATAAATAAGAAAAAAATATGACTGAAACAATAGTAGTAGTCTAGTCCTTTTAGGGTTATAGGTATTTTCAGTGCCATTTGTATACTTTTTAAGACAACAACTCTAAATATTTTTCAAAATCTTTTCCAATGCTCATATTGATAACCTTTGTATCACCAGGTTACTTTTCTTTAAAGGAAGAAATCACAATTTAATTAGTAACTAATCATACAGAGATTTCTACAACCAAATAATTCTGAAAGCAGTATAATAGAGTGACTTGACAATGTAAGTTCCAAAAATTAACCTGAATTCAGACTTTACACTGAATTAGTTCCATTTGCCACTTACTTTGGAAACTAAACTGTGGAATGGCTTTGTTCTGGCTGCTTCTTTCAAATATCAAATATCATATATTATTTTTGCATCTTGGTAGCCACTGCTACTACCACTGGGAAAAGAAATTCCAAGTCTTTAATTTAAAATGCAAATTTAAATTACATCTTCATTAATACTTTAATGTCTGTCAGCCTCTTCCAATTAATTTTACTTTTGATAGTGAATTTGATCACAATTTGTGATTTGTGTAATTTGTGAAGAGTACTTTTGTCATCCCTGCGTACTTACAAACTTGACTGACCTGCAGACATTCCAAACTTTAGTATTTCTTCTAAATGCTTGGCGTAATGGCAGTGTTTCGGGATTTAGACTGTAAACTTCCTAGTTTACAAGGCTGGTTGGAGTTTCACATTTGAGTAATGTATAACTTCAGTAGGCCTTCTTTGGATATTTTAAGCATGATCAAAAGGGAAATATTAATACTACTTGCTGCTTGCAGCATAACCTAAGGATATGATAACAGATTCAATGCCCTACTGGGTTAGAACAGCAGTCTCTGTAGCTCAGTGCTCTGTTTCCAGACATGGCAGCATGTAGTTCTGTTTGGGGAGAGCATGTGAATCTGGCTACTCTCTACAGAGCATTCTTTCCTTCCTGCCCCAGCCCCTTTAGTTGGTGGTCCAAAGGACATAGAGCATATCTTCTGTTGTTTGTTTTAGTGTCTCTCTCTCTGTTATTGATCTGGTTTGAACTCCTTCCAAAATCTGCAGTGGAAACAACTTCTACAAGTTCAACAGCAGTGGCAAAAGGAAATATGTTCCTTAAGCGTCTTATAAATTAACCTTTTAGTTTAACTGAGCACTGGTCAGTTCTACTATCACGGGCTTCAATGAGCCACAGTTTCACATTTGCCTTATTCACGACTCCTGTATTGGCTGATGACATTCTGATGCTGATTGTATAAATTCTAAAGGTGGGAAATTGCAGTACAGTGCTCACGCAGCCTGTCAATGTCTCTTCCCCTAATCTAGCAGCTCAGTACCTCTCATTATTTGCAGAAGATGAACTATTTGAGATAATAGTTCAATACAAAAATTTAGTGGCTAGTTTATATAAGAGTGGGAAGCTTGAGTATTCTTAAGGCTGGGCTGTATGTAGCATGCAAGATTTGTAACCTTTTCATTAACATTGTTGGTTCAGGAAACATAGATTGTCAGAGTGGTATTTCAATGTTTGCCTACAGTGCAATGAGTGTGTACCTTCTAGAAGTGTATACCAGGTGTTCTTCTATCTTTCATGAAAAATATTACTATCTTTAGTTTTATGTGCATCTGCTTCAAGTTACTGAGTAGAGAGTTCAGAGACTTGCATAAGGCTTGACAAGGGGATATCTGGGAGTAAGTCCCTCCTACAATACCTACCCTACGGAATTATCCACACTACATGGAGAAGATAGGATCATGAGGTCAGAGGAAGAGCATCTGTGCTAGAGGCTTACCCATTAGTAACAAGGGTTTTTTAAGGACTAATTCTTTCCAGAGACAGTGTGATGTGAAGGCAATGCTGTGTGAGGCTGTACTGCAGGGAGTTGAGCTATACAGTCCAGGCCTAACTGTATAGTTAGCATGCCTATGTGGCCTGTAAAGACCTAGCTTCATACTGAATCAAACTGAAGCATAGTAGAATTTCCTTCCTCTTGTATTTATGCCACAGAATAAGAAAAGTGCTTTTGCACCTGGTGGTTGACTGAAAATGGTTGAAAGAACAGGAAGTTAAAAATTCTTGAATGTGTCTCACTTCACAGTACTAGAAAATAATCTGGGATCAAACTACATAAGAAAAGTATGGAATTATGAGAAATGCTTTTTTTCTATTGCTTTCACCACCCATACTGTCTGTCGTATTTTGGGTTCTGGCTCTGAACCCTCTTTGTTCAGCCAAGGAGGAGTGGAGGGCAAATAAGAACGTTTTCTTTGTACAGTGGTGTGAAGGCAGCAGACAATAGCAGATCCTGGGCTCGCTTCAGTGAGGGGAGCTTGGGAACAGCTTGTACCAGTATCAGCTGATGAATACGGTTCAAGGAAAAGCTGAGTTTGCAGCACTGACAACCTCACTTCACCTGGGGGAGCGGAACAGGTGAAAGGAAGAGAGCCCTCAGTGCTGTGGGAGACACAAATTGAGGCTGAGCATGGTTTCTCTCCACACATGGGGACGATGTAGGAAGGAAGGTCTGGGGCCTGCCCAAGGCAATGTCTCTTCAGTGCTCCTCCTTAGGCAGTCTCCTCACCACCCGCTAGCCAGAACTTGCAGACAAATCTGCCCTTCTTTTCATCTTCAGGACTGTAACAGCATTATGCAAATCCCGGCTATGTCCCTAGCAACCTGCTCCAAAGGCAATTTTGTAAGCTTTTTTTTTTTTTTTTTCCCTTGTGGCAGATTTCATCCTCAAAGAGACGAGTCCGGCAGAGGACAGAAGTGAAGGCTGTTAGAGTACAGTGTGTCTGGTTTTGAATGCAATGAGTTGACGGCTGCAGCCTAAGGCACTGGTGTGATTTTGTTTAAACAAACATAAGCCAATTAAAAATACAAAGAGATTCTAGGAAAAGATGCTCTTAGCTGAAAGCCTCATGGGAGAATAATTTCAAGAACAGATCAATAGCAGTGAGAGAGATTTGTTCCCATAAGACCAAAAGCCAGCATGTAACAGATCTCAAGAAAAGCGTTTTATAGGATTGTATTTTGTGAGTGACTGTGGCATAAAAAAATAGTGCTTTAGCATAATTATAGTTAAATATTTGCTCAGTCTTAGCTGTTTCCGGGAAAGCAAATATCCTTGCAAAGATGGTTTTCTCCTATTCAATATATCACTGAAAGTGCTCACTGTGTGTATCTTTATTACAAAGGTAATAATTATATAAATGTGCCTTCAAGGAAAAGGGTAGTTAAGAGTGCTGTCTTAAACAAAATCACAAAAGAACAATATACACTACTACCTACAGGTTAAAATATTCTCCCCCCCATTTTTCAAGTCACAGCTTTTGACTTAAAATCTCTTTCTTGCTCAATTACATATAGAAAAAATCCTTAAAAGGTGCAAGAAGAAAAAAATATTTTTATAAATAGTCTGAAATTATTTACCAAAATGTTATATTTTAAATCTCCATCTGCACCATATTCTGGGACCTTCCAGGTGTAGAAACTATACAGATATTCCAGTTAACTTTCTGTTTAGGCATGTAGTTCAGGTGTTATAGCTATGAGTACATACCCTTGTTTTCAAATATTATAGGTGGAAAAGAGGAAATCATAGGGACCAGAAATATTTGTACACTTATATGCCTTCCAGAGGATGATTCAGATCAGAAGATCAGTTTAGAAATTTTTTGTGTCCTGAAGAAATATCTATCCTGCTCTATTGAATGTATAGTGGCAATAGAGAGATGGGTATCCTATACTATATCCTAACAGTTGATAATATAAATTTTCCTATAAACTTAGAACTTCAAGAAAACAGCAGCTGAAAAATATTTTTTCCAAAGGACAATGACTTTTTCCCAGATGTGGAAAATCCTGAGAGACTGCTTCTGAGTTATAACATTTATCCATTTTTCCCAAAAGAACAGAATTACTTTGAAGAGAATACTACAATTCTTTGTTGAGATTGGAATGGGAGACTGTTTCTGCAGTAAGATGACTTAAAAAATAAGGCATACACTTACTCTTGGTGTATGTCTCTTTAGTTCGTCTGCTTTGCTCTGTGTTCATTAAATCAATAGTAAACATCAGTTTACATCTGTTGAAGAAATGCCCCATTGTTTTATATTGCTCAGAGGGTAAAGTAGGAGCAAGATTAGTAATGCAGCACAGATGTTACAGAAGTCCAATAACTTCATCGTGTTGTGTTTACCAGAACCATATGGGTTCCAGAAACCATGTCTCTCCTGTGCATATCTTTAGAACCCTCATATGTAATTTAAACATCTTAACGACACAGTTTAAACCCAGCTCACTTATCCCACTCTTGGAGACACCAAATTAATTTAGTAGTGACAATTTAACTGATTTCCAGTGTTAGTAGCTACTAATATCACATTCTAGCAGAAACCATGTGCTCCTGGGTGTATCTTGCTCGATCAGCAGGCTTGGACTGAAGATGCTGCTTGATGTCAGGAAATGAATAATATTACAGTGCTACTGCCAGGTGCTGGTATTTGGTGACTAGTAAGCTTTAATATGTCATGGATATGATTCCAAGATGAATAACATAATTCAAGTGTGGACACACATACACCAAACACATGCATAAATGTGTTTCTTAGAAGTGATGTCTTGCAAAATGCAGAGAAAACCTTTTTTTTCATTCCCTCTGAAGCATCATGTGCAAGGTCTGAACACAAGTCTCTAATGAAAGCTAAGAATGTGGCCTTACCTCAGGTGTTTTCTGCTTGCCTTTCAGATTATTAATGTTTGTGGTTGGGATTTCTCTACTGGCTCATGACACAGGTGCAAATGTCATTAGGAAAGGCTTCTTGAGAATGAAAGCATGAAAAGTCTTGAATATCTATATTTAACCACCTAATTACAGAAGAAAGTAGGAAAGTAGAGAAGTCAATCCATAGAAAACACAATATTCCATTTGCTGAAAATAAGTCATGGAGCCAGAAAAAGTAAGAATAATAAAATAAAAATATTTCTTAGATTTGCAAAATATGCGTAATGTTGCAAAAAATGATGGCAAAATTTAGCAAAATACTAAAAATTTAAGGCATAAGGTGTAGAAGTTTTTTTAATTCAGCATAATTATAGCATGCATGAGTTTTTCGAAGGGCTTCCTTCTGAACTTGAAGGGAAGTCAGCTGGACTGCTCATTGTTTTTTTATAAAACCTCAGGAAAGGCTACATATTTATGGCACTGGGCTGTATTTGACTTAACACAACAGGACTGAACAAATTTCCTTTTATAAAAACCATGCTTTCCATTTTCACAATTGGTAAGTCAAGGATGCACTTTAATAGTATTCTTCAGAAGATCCCCAAAATATAAAAATTTGGATCAAAATATAGGATTTGCAGTACACTATTTTTATCCATATAAACAGTATAAATATTTACCCATAGAATTAAAAGAATACCCAACAACGATGAAACTAATAGAATTGCACAGTTACAGAGTACAAACCCTTTGAAATTTGTAGGGTACTAAAATATTAATGGTATATTTCTGTACATATTAATGCATTTAGAGAAAGATGTTTGTTCAAGAAAAGTAATCTGAATGATTTCAAAGTGTTAATGTTATACACTATGCAATATTATTTAATCACTTACTAAGAAAAATATTTTTGGCAGAGGTGTATTTTATAGAGGATTTCTACAGATAATTAGCCATCTAAATATATGCTGCAATAAGAGATTTGCATCCGTATGTGCATATTCTTTATTTGACAATAGAAACAATTATTTTAATCATTACATTAAAATACAAAACAGTCTATAACTGCCACTTAAATGTCTGGACGTTCTTTGTTGGATTTCCCATTGTCTGTAGTCTGTGCTTCAGTCAATATTTGTTAATAAAAGGATAAAATAAATGAGTAATTGTGTAATGTGATCTTCAGAGAATGACTGGGCTTTTGTTGTTTAAAGACAAGTTTAGGAATCAGAACACTTCAATTTCTTTCATGGGCCACTGAAGCTTGTTTCATGGAACCAGCACATCCTGCAGGCAACATCTTGATTTTTCTGAGTCTTATTTTTTTCAAGCTTTGAAATAGTGACAAGGATTGTTAATATTGTTTACATATGACATTAATTGATATTTCTAGAGTGTTTAAAATACACTGGGGGGAGCAGGGGGGGTGACTTGGAATAAATGGCA
Source organism: Forpus xanthops (assembly GCA_032466535.1). Lineage (NCBI taxonomy): Eukaryota > Metazoa > Chordata > Aves > Psittaciformes > Psittacidae > Forpus > Forpus xanthops. The sequence continues at coordinate 8,127 of JASSUY010025517.1, forward strand.
AAAATTACCTATAATTTAAATGATCAGAAAAACCAAACACTGACCTACGATAAATAAATTCCACCTTTAGATCTCTTCATACACAGTACACAAGAGGTAACGGTGTATTTATTTATCTTCTGTAGTTCACTTTTCAGTTACATTCAGGACTCACTGGAAATGACTGTGGGGAATATGTGTGAGTGACTACCTCTTTCAAGTATTTCCTTCAAAAGCACCAACCCAAATCAAGACCACGTGTTGTCTCCCCTGCTGCATCTCTCCTATTGTGAGGGTTGAAGAGTCCATGCTCTCCATAATCCTGTCCTCAGTGATGTTTCTATTTCTTGATTTGGATATTAATATATTGTGAATGTAGTTCCATACTTTTTCCCACATTTCTCTTTCACTACAGGTTAAAGGTGTGCTCAGGTTTGGCCTTTTGGAGAAAGTTATGACTTTGGTATCTTTTCATGTGGGCTCTTAAATTAAAAATTGATTGGGCTACTTCTGTTCTTTGTTCTTCCAAGGAATGACAACCTAAGAGGAGGCAACCTGAAGAGCAGACACCCGGGAAGTAAAACAACAAAGTATGCTGTGTGTATGATAGGCTTTACTATCTCAGCATTATAGAGACATAACTACTAAAATGAAGTCTGGCATTGTTTTTCTCATGGCTGAGTGAGTGGCAGACCCTGGGGAGAATGTATTAGAGTTCTCATCTTGTAACTTAACTTCTCCTTTTGTTGTTCTGCATAATTGCTGTCACCCAGGTAAAGCTGGATTGCTTCTTCCATAGTAAATTCTCTCCCACACAACCCTTTGACCTTCAGGCAGTGAGAACAGCAGGGCTTCTCATCCCATGATTTAACTGAAGAAAATAACTGCTTGAAGAGGAAGTGCTTTGAAATAAATAATGTCTCTGAATTAGAAAACTAAACAACTAGGTTTTTACCGCAAACTGTCACTCCTGGGAATATTTGCCTAGAATTGACAAAAAAAATACGGCGTTTTAAGAACTAAGATGTTTAATCATGTGAAGAATTTAAGCAGAAATCTGAGTACAGCTGAGACAATTGCTTAATTATGAGTAGAATTCTGATAAATGTAAAAGCAGCTCATGTTTTGTCAAGAGACGTTACAATGACTTATGAGCTCGCATTGGCTCTCTAATTCTTTGGCATTAAAAAGGCCAGGGTATTTTTTAAAATGCTGAAAGCAGTGAGGTAATTGCCCTTAACAGTGAAGGTATGGAAATAATATGCCCATTTGGTCATTAGATATCTTATAAATGAATGGTTTTGCTGATTGTTCTGATAGCTTTTACCTCAATCAGCTATTTTTTTTCTGGCAAAAATTCCTGTAAATCATCTTCTCCAATCTTTTTTTCAGCCTCTAGGGGAAAAAAGTGATCTGATTCACACTGAGGAGGTAAGTTGTCCTTAAAATTTTACAGAAAATGCTAATGTATAAAAATCCACTTTAGTGTCAATCCGTTAATGTGTTCTGATTACTTGTTGTATTAATTTGGTGATTTAATTATTCAATCTATTGGTGTATTGATTTCATTTTAGTTGAGAATTTAATTTAATTATTGCATTATTCTAGTTTTAATTAACAAAGTGAAACTAGTGTATCAGCTTGGTAATTGTTGCATATTGCTCATCTTTGCCAAACTGATATCTACATTTTTTCTTTTTTCTTTTTTCTTTCTTCTTTCTTCTTTTTTCTTTTTTATTTTTAGAAATCCATAAAGGCACAAAGAAATAAAATATAGCTTATTCTTTAGAAAGTTAAAAAATATCAAACAATTTTTTTTGCCACATCATATATGCTTTGCCAGAGCATCATCTTTTACTTTTATGTATTTATTATTTTTCCAGTGTCTTTCAGTACTGTTGTAGGTTAGGAATGTGCCTTTCAGTAATATAACCTAAAGGACAATAAAGATGCAGACTTTTGTTAAATTAGCTGAGTAAAGACTTCTAGTATTTTAGCTTGCGTGTTCTCATGTCATGATCATCCAGGAAAAACTCAAATATTTTGAGTACTTAGCTAAAAAGCAAGGAACGGACCATATTTCCTTCCTTTCCACCACCACCAAGCTTTTGTGTTAAACCAGAAATTTATCAGTGATTTTAAACATGATGAAAACACACATTTCATAAAAAAGAAAAGTAATATGCACCAGCATTTCTACTGGTTTTGAGATATGTCCATTGAAAGTCAAATTCAGGACACTGTACCTGACCAGAAAATGAGATTAACTATGCTTCTCTGCATTCTCCCATTCTTTTCCTACCTCAGACTGTTCTTCCTCATTTGTGACTGCTGCTCGATCAGTCCTACATGTATACAATGTAGGAAGCGGTCAAGGCCCTGGCATGCCAAGGAGTCACATTAGGAGGCCAGCACTGTCAGTCTCATGCAGAGAACTGTTGTATAAAGTACCCCTGACATACTGTATGCATTTTTTTTGCAGTGGAGGCAAAACCTCTGAGAAATGAATAAATGTGCCCTGAAGTCTAAGGGAGTAAACAAACTGTAATGTAACTTGTGATTCCTTTGCAAGCTTGGACAACCTTGTGCTTCTACAACTGACATTAGTGTTTTAGGCTTGCTTTCCCAAGGCATAACTTTTTTCCCCTGAAGTTTACATAAAGCACAAACCATCCATTTCCAAATAGTCTAAGCAAATGAAAACTCAGTTGTAATTTTCAGGAGGACCTAAACTCTTTATAGTATAAACAGGAACACAGAGAGCAATGTACATTTATTTTAGAAGGTCTGGGAGAGTAAATTACTAAGGTTTTTAATATAATTTAGTTTTAAACATCATAATTGTTGACATTTTGTTTAATTCCTACATCAGAAACACCATTTGCAGAATTTGTCATTTTATTCCAAGAGTTATGAAACAATCGGAGGAAAGATTGTGGTTTTTTTCCTTTTCCCTTCCTCTTCCATTTCCTTTTTTTCCTTTTTTTCTTTTTTCCTTTTTTATTTTCGTGTTTTTAAGTGTACTGAATAAATGGCCCTCACAAAACTCACGCACAAAATCTGAACTCTATACTGAGTAGACTAGATCAAAGACAGTCTGCCTTGAGGCTAGTACATTAGTTAAAGTCCTGGAGGCATCCTTTGAAGGCTGAGTTATTGCAAGTGGTGTCGTTGTGGAAAGAGGACAATTAACTTGGATGATCAGTGGGTGGTGACTGTTGCCATTGCTGCAGAGTCTGGATTTACAAACAGCAAGGGTCAAACACTTCACACCATTCACCACAGAAATGAGCCATGTAGAGGACTCAGTGGTCTAAAACACAGCACAAGCCTACATTTTTCTGTCTGTCAAAAGATTTCAGAAGTAATTCATTGTTACAGCTCCCTGGAGTGAGAGTCTGCTTGTCCATCTGATTTTCCTGACTGAGCGCTTTAAACATGCTCTGAGGGAAAAACTGTTGTAGTCTTGTTTCCAAAGCATAATAGTAAAGACGGGAAGTGTGAAACCATTTGCAGTCCTTCTTCCCTGCTGTCATATTTTATCACTACTCGGGTGTTCATGAGCAGGTCTTGATCAGAAGCCTTAGAGCTAATATTTGTAGATGCTGTCTGGTGCCCCCCTGAATGATCTCTGGATTTCAGAAATCAAATATACAAGAGTTTGTCAGATATTTCAAATAAAGTGAACGAAAAGGCTCTAAAAAATGTAGGTTTGATGCTAGTTTACTCTGTAGAGTGGGACCAGGATTATTCTGAGGAAGGTTTTGTGAAATTGATGGCATTGCTTGATCACCAGTTATATATGGAATTGCTTGACCAGTTATGAACCTGAAATGAGAATGCAATTTTTAAGTCGTGACATGCTGTGAAGACGAGAGGCATGTGTTGACTCCTGCTGTACAGATCTGGCTGTTGCAAATAGACCGCTGCCTCAAATAATTGGTCTAATCCTATTCTTAATACAGAAGATCACAAACAGCATTCCTGTTAATCATGAGAGCTCTTTTTTTTTTTTTTCGTATGAGCCACAATTGTGGTGGTGATTAGAAATTAGTCAAAAGATAGCATTTACTATCTTTAGTTAAGCTCTTTGAATACTCCCATATTGTGCTTTCTTTTAAGAATATCCTTAGAACCTGGGTTTCAAGCAAATCTGTGACTGAAAACTGAGTGGGGAAAGGACATTTGAATCCTGTCTAAAACATTTTTAGTGTTTTGATTGTAGCGAGAACTTTATTGAATGGAGAAAGTGTGAAAATGGGTTGACGTGTAAATATTTTTTCATTCCTCACTACAGGAAATTTTTAGTTAAAGTAAGCTATCCTCATCAAGTGAGGAAGCTTAATATTACTTATTGTAAGAAGTCAACCTGCTCAGCAGGCGGACTTTTTGCAAGTTTTCCCTATTCTTCATGAAATGACCTTTGTATCTGTTTCCTTTTTTTTTGTGCAGGTTATATTGGATATTGCCTTGAAACACAGCCTGTGGGAAATCAGCTAGCCCAGTGCAAAGTTCAGTCAAGCTTATTATTGTAAAAAATACCTCTTGTAAAATGCCCAGTGATGTGATTCATAGGAGCTTATAATCACTTTCCTCTATGCTGTTATTACAGATTTCTTCCTGACTGATTTGCATTTTGATGAATTACTACTGCTGTATGGAGTGGTGTACCAACACATATTAAAGTGCATCTTTCAGGAGCAATGGGCCACCAGAGCTGTATAAAACAATGTAATGCGTAATAGATAAATAAAGCCAGATGGCAGAACTTATTCTGTGTCAAGTTTTCTGGTTGAATAAACTTCTCAACTGCATGTCTGACTTTTGAGCAGCTCATCATGGGAAAGAGAAAAAGGCCTTTTCTATGATGCTGGGGATTTCGTTGTTTGGTTGTTTTGTTTTATTTTGTTTTTTTTTTTTTGTGTTAAATTCTGTTTCTATCAACCCAAGAAACTCTGTGATCCTGCAGGTAGATGCAGCTCCCACTCCTACTGTTCCTCCAAATAATCCTCAAATATAAGAATACTTTTTAGTTTTTTTCTGAAAATGGGGAAAATGAGCTGAAAGACTATGGGTAAAAGAGAGGTGAAATGTACTGGGAATTCTTCAGCTGAGGCAAACATACCTGCCTGTAGATAAAAGTGACATTCTTCTTGTAAATAAATCACCAGCTTAATCCTTAGCTTGCTTTAATCAGTTCTGGAGAATTTCCACCAGGGCACAGCACACATGTTGATTCAAAACTTGTTAATAAAATTACTTGTTAATTCAACATTAATTAAATTGTAATGTGGACAATAATTTCTCTTCTGTAAATATAATTTCATTTTGTGATGTAAATGGAAAAGAGGAGCAACTGAGGATAAAGACTGACACTCCAATGAATCTTAAGATAGAGAGAATGGCTTTTTGGCAGTTCTATCTGTCAGGAGGGTAACAAACTGTAACATTATGCTCTGCAACCTTGTTAAGCAGAAAGTTGTAAAGGAAGCAGCATGGTTCTTTTTAAAAGAACCATACTTTACAATCAAAACAAAAGATGCCAAACTGATGATCTGAAATCAACTGTGAATAAAATGTCAATATTCCATTTTCATGTTTTGCCAGTATTGGGGAGTTTGCCTATTTAAATATTGTCAGGCTTAATCTGTGAAAAAAATGAATAAAGACTCTGTTTTCAACAACGATGTAGTTAACAAGATATAAACATGTGAATGCAAGGTGGGAAGTAGCTTTTTGATTGTCAGAAAATTTCTGTGATTTAAGAGTAATGTCCTTTTTGGCTGCACAATGGAAGTTCTTTTAGCATTTCTTCATTGAATCCAGATTTCAGAGTACAATTCTGTCTTTACCATATTCTTATTTGCCCCCCCAAAAAAGGCAAATGTTCACATCTTCTATTTAGTATTTGTATCTCTTTCTCTTTTCATATGAACTCTACAATTTATTAATTTATGCTGTAAACAACCTGTATGATGTTTAGGTGTGTTAGCACTAACAGGCCACTAACAGTAAGAGTGAGAAAAGACATCTTCATCACACCTGTTTGATTGTGGTTTAGATTTGGCAGATTTTCTTTTTATAAAGGACATTGCAATTTTTCTTAAAGATTTCTGAACTCCCAAATGTTCCACACAGCTTGTCTGTTAGCTTCCCCATGGACTGCAATACTGGCGCTTGAAGAAATAGAAATTAACTTCCCTTTACAGATCTCAAAGCATCATATACTTTTCCCATTATTTCTTGTTCTAAAACTGAGAATTTAAAAAGGGGAGGAAATTAGAAAATTATTGTCAGAGTGATTCAGTAGAAATATGGTTGAAAATCCAGATCGCAGAATTTTTGATCTAAGAACAAACCTTGGGTCATGCTACCTTTTTTCTAAGAACAAGAGAGGTAAACTTTATTTCAAGACAGATGATCAGTGCTGGTTACAGGGCATGGGAAGAAAGGAAAAAACATTGAAGGATAGGAATGCCATGACTGACTACAGAAAAGGGAAGGAAAGACTTTTTATTTCCAGCTGCAAATTGCTTGCTGACTTTGCCTTTCAATAACACTTACCCATGACCCTGTCAGCTTTTAACTTTCACTTTTTATTTTAAAAAGAGCAGATAAGTAACAGATATTACGCAGTTCTTGATTTGGCTTTTTCAGTAAGTGAAAGTTGAACTCCACTGCTGCTGCTGTAAGTGCTATTGAGAACCATCAGCTTCAGTAATGAAACAAATCAGGTGGGAGCAGATGAGTGTGAAAAAAATGCCTGGAAACCTTGGTTTTTTATTAACCTTTTGTTGACATTAATACTTTGCAGTAGGATACTCACACACTGGATGTATAGAAACACATTAAAGAATGAAGCACATTTGCTTACACAGGAAAAGGTTAGAACTTAGAACTAGAGGTCTCTCCCAGGATTTGTCTTCAAATAAAAGCTACAGTCAAGCCTTTATGAGTTTCCTTGACAAAACTATGGACCAGTTGCAACAGGAGAAGTAGGGGGCTGTTAGACCCTTAAGACCAAATGTGCCTTTCTGGAATCCTGTGCTTAGCTGACTCCTGATAATCTCCATGCTGAGATCGCCCAAACTCCCCAGATTACATGCATCTTTACTACATTGTTCCAGGTTCCTCCACAAGGATTTCTTTACACACGTACATCAACATCTCTGTTTTGACAGTGGAGCCATCAAACTGGAGCCTTTCTCTCTATTTAAAGCCATCATTGAGGGAAGGAAGATTCTGTGTTCCATCTGGTTTCAGGTTCATTAATGGCTTTTAAGCAGTAACATCTGAAAGTAAAATACACAAAAATTTCTGGGAATAGTTGTCGAAGCTCAAGATTAAAACTTTCAGGCAGTTCTACAAATATCAGGCTGAAAAAATCAGGTGTTAATTATTGTTTGTTTATAAATCAGTGACTTTGTGACATTCTTCTGCACAATATCAACAGTTCTTAAGTACAATATACTATGGTATCTCAATCTCTTTTCAACAGGTAGGGAGAAGGAGTAAGGAAGATACTGGTCTTCTCAGGTAGAAAAAGGAGCTGAATGTGACCTCCCAATAAAAGTATTTGTCTTTCTCTTTGCTCAACTTTCATTTTTAATCGTGTACGTTAAAAGAAAACATTGAATTCTTTCATTAAAACTAAGATCCAGACATTGAAAGAAGAGTGTACTGCACAGGAACACAATAGGCACATCAACAGAGGTGATGGAATTCTGAGCACCATGGACACATGTTACTGCTTTTTTCATGGCTGTGATTTAGTGAAAGACTCGAGTATATTCTGCCTCTATCCTGGCACCTTTTATCAAGGAGAAGGAGACAAGACACAGTTAAAAAATGAGAACACATTCTTGCATGTTGCTTGCATTGGTCAGTTTGACTGAAGGACAATAAAATGTCCTTTGCATAATAGATGTAGTATTTTTGATCAGGGAAAAGCTTCTGAGAGGTAATATTAAGTCATTACCTCATTTTCATCTTTCAACTAAATAGCATTCGATATCTTTATGTGACTACAAGTGACTCAAAACACTATGTGGCTCAGGATGCTGATTCTATTTTTTCTTCTGAGATAATGTGAATTTTATCTAACTTGTGCAAATATCCAAATATTTAGCTATGCTGTATGGGGTATCTGAACAACTGCGCTTAATGCTTTAGCACAAGGTATATAATATTAGCTGTTTTACTTTTAAATTGTTTACTGGGTATGGCCATAAATATGCAACAAGCAATGAATTATAACACAGCCAAGGACATCATTACTTTAATTTTCTTGTGCTCTTTTTATATTACCAAAGAGGCAGTAGTTGCTTAAGTAAATACTCACCTCACAGCTTAGTTACTTCTCTGTTTGTTACAATAATGCCAATAGTTAATCCTCAACAGATGAGAGCACATCTCCTGTTTGTAACCATGGTATTAACCACAGAGCAGAGCGAGCTGAAGAAGTGGGGGTTGATCTAATTTAGATGATCATTAAGTACTGAAACTTGTTCAAGTGTCTTTGTACACCTAATTTAATAGACTTAATTTTACATTTTTTAAATTAATTTGTGCCTGAGAAACATGACATTCTGAAACCTGAGAGTTTGGTCTACATAGAAATGGCAATACTGATACTGATTTTTTTTGATTGCCTGATAGAGGAGAAAAATAATGTAGTAGCTGAATGGTGTCCCAGCCAAGTTGACTGTAGTTGTTTATGATCCCAGCCTGCACTGAGCAGGCTGGGTCTATGTGTTCACTTCTTACAAACAACAGGAAAATAGTCCACTTTTTTTCTTCTGACAATTACTAAACTTTAGGATACCCATAGTTCAGTTTTCTACCTCCATTCCTCTCTCATATACCCTTCCAGAGAAAAATTGCTATATTTTGGCCTGTAATTTGGGAGTAAACTTTCCTGGCAGGTTTTGTAGCACACATATACTGGAAGTGGATTGAACATCATTCAATCTTGAATTGCCGTAACTGTCCTGGAAAATGAAGACACTCCAATTAGGTCACATAACTTTGAGACATCCCTTTGCATGCTGGTGAGTGCTTGTCTTTGTTATTACTTCTTTAAAACAAAACCTTTCACCTATTTGATTCTGACTGTTCAGCAAGTCAAATAGAGTAAACTCAAGGGTTACAGAGGAGCATGGCAGTACTTATGTCAGGGTGGAGATCAGCATATATGGCAAGAAAGATTGGAAAAATCTTGTAACAGCTACCTAGGACATATCTGCCTGAGAAATGAAAGGTCTTTCTTAGAAATAAATTTCCTTTTATTTTTCTCTACTTCTTAGAGAAAGCTGAGTTTAAGGCAGTTTCTAATTAAGAGTCTTAGTCACATATCTCTATCTAGGAACTCATAAGTTCTTTTTTGACAAGAACAATGTGTGCTTTTTATCTGTCTGTCACCAAACATATTACAAATGACTTGAATTTTTAAGATAGCTTTATTTAAGAAGAATTAAAAAGCAATAAATTGTTAATGTTCACCTTGTCTAAAAGTACATTAAAAGCAAATGCAGTATTTTCATACATAGTAGATCATTTGTTTCACATTCATTCTCTTTCAATATTGCAGCACATACTATTACTTATTTATTCAAACGCATATTTTCTGGTTTAGCTTTAGAAACTTCTTCTGAAATGCAAAAGATAGCTATAAGCATTCTTTGATGGACTTTTTACCATTCATCTGTATTTTGCTTTATTATCTTCTTGGTGCTATGAAAGAGTCATGATGTGTGTATACCCATGGAAACTGGCCGCAGAAGCAATGTTCTTACTCAGTCCAGGGTTCAGATTTAGACTCACAAGTGTTAGCTGGGAACTTGTAAACATTTCTCACTGTTTTTTGGACATAAACGGTGGGAATTCTCTTGAGATTAGTGTTTCTTATGAGGTGACTGCCAGTTTGGTCTGAAATCCTGTTAGTATGATTCTTTTCACATGATTGCTGTCATGCTCAAAGTTGAGAAGAGATGCTCATATCCCTTCCAATCATAGCCATGGTGATACATCAGTTCAACAGCCCCTTGCTGACATTTGGAACTGTTGGGTGGGAGGTTCCATTTGCCCCATCTCTAATTCAGGCTAAATGAAATCAATTGAAAATATACTTGATCTCAAGAAACAGGAATTTTTTCTTCCTCATGGGTGGAAAAAAAGAAAAGAAGCCTGATTCTGACTGATAATTTGTAGATATTAGATGGTAAAGGCAATATTTTACTACTGTTTGGGCAAATGTTCTTAAAATTAGACATCACTCTTCTTTCTGAGTAAATGATGACTGCCTAAGTGCAAAATATGATTGCCATATTGGAGAGTGCACAACTGGGAACAGAAAGGGCAGCAAGATTAATGAGATTTAGAGCTTGTTTATACTACCTAACTACTCTAACTCACATTCCATAATAAAAGAAAGAAAGAGGTGTTGAAAGACCAAAGCTAGTTCTTTCTGCCTGGAGTGTTCTGAGGTTAGTATAGCAATCCAGCTGAAAACAAAAAAAGTGTTACTAAACAAATTTGGAGGCTGTGACAAAGTCTGTGTTTGCTCCATTCAATATACATTTTACTGAGGTTCCATTTCCTCCCCCTCCCCCCATTTTCTTATAAATTTTAAATTCCCATTTACTGCAAGTAAATAGAGAGATGATTTCTCTTTTGCAGTCCATGACAGTATTGCAACTGTTCCAGTTTTATAGCTCCATGTCCCTGAGGACCCTTGGAGATGAGCATTTATATTGTTTAACAGCTGGCTTTGGATAGCATGAGACAACATGCTATAGCTAGGATCACGCTGGCTTTTCCTTAAAGAAATAGAATGAAAGTCTTGGCTGCTGTACTCTTAATTGCCTTACTATAACATAGTTCTTTTTTTTAATGAGATGATTACCTCATAGTTTAAACCTGAAATAAATGATTTAAAATTCTTTACAAATTTGTTTGCATACAATATTTGTGTATGATATACAATAGCACACGTATGTATGCAAATCTTTTTAAAACAAAAAATACTCCATTCTTTAACAGCACTGCCCATAAGAGGTGTTTTACAACACACATTTTGAAAAAGCTCCATTTGTCTTAGTTTAAGAAGCTGTTCTCTTAAGAGTAAGCATAAGAAAATCTTGACTCCTGATTAAATATTTAAGTGTGTCTGGCCAATAGGTCATACTCTGTAATAGCTTTTATAACTTAGTTATTATCTTGGAATTCAGCAATCAAACATTTTTGCACTACATCCATTGGTATTCATGGCAACAAATCGTAAAATCTTAGTAAATGAGACCTATTGTGTGGGCTTATGAGACGGTCAAGAGGACAGGAAGGGGCACAGAGGAGAGAGCCTTGGCCATCTTTATGTTTTAAATTCAAATTTAAACACAAAAGGAAGCAAACATTTTAACATTTTAGTTTCTGTGCATATCCTTCATAGTGGATATGTGTATCATCAAAGCATATAAATCTTTGCATGAGAGTTAGAAATGTGAAAGATTCCATACTGAAGCTATCATAATTTTTTATCTTTTTGTAGCAATATATTTTTGTTTTAAAATTGTAAAAGCACAGCAACATTTTACCCCCAATGAATTTATGTTGTGCTAACTTTGAAATAATCACAGCGCCTATTCTTTTCCTTAGAGATTATCATATGGCATAAATCCTGAGCTAAAAGCATTAATCTTTAAATCTATGTAAGGTTGAGAAACAATATATTTAATGCATACAGTAGCTCTCAAATGTGCAACATCAGTGAGTGGGAGTTTGCCTTCCAAGGACTTAATGCTCTTAAGTCCCTTTTCAATGAATGCAAGTTGTAGAAACAGGGCACTCTGGAGTGGTTTCCCATGGACCTGGCAAGGACCAGCTCCCAAAAGAAGCATATTCATAGCACTGAGCTGAGGATGGCACTGACAGAAATTCTTGCACGTTCCTGGCTTTCATTCTTTTGGTGCCATGGCACACTGATTAGCAGAACACTGCTTTAAAGTGAGCCATCAATCAGTGTGACTGTTTCTCAGTCTGACTCTCAGTTTATTAGTGATCTAAGGAAGTATGTGATATAATGACAGATGTACTATTCTGTATATTTTTTTTTTTTTTGGTGAAGATCAGTTAATATATTTGACAAACAAGGCCATTTTGAAACTATTGAGCTAGGAGTACTCAGAAGAGTTATTGTTGAGCTTTAAAGGCATACATGCATATGCAGAAGTAACACCTTCTCCCTTCTAAAAGTACTCGAGCCACAAGACTATTGTGTAGGTATAGTCAGAGTCGTATTTAACGAATAAAAAAAAAAAGACTTTTGGTATTCCTTGCCTATGACCCAGAGTCCAGATAAGGAGATTCTGCCCTTGCTTTTGTATCAACAGGAGTATAATCCCAGTTTTAACCATTTAGCCAGACAGCAGAATCTCATACGTGTGGCTGAAAGCTGAATAAAAGACAAACTCCAGACTTTCATAATCACTTAGAGCTTTTTTGGGCAGATTAACCAAAAATATATGGAAACGTTCATATAAGAAGAAATGTGGCTACAGGAAGGGTTTTCTTTTTTTCTTTTTGCTTTTTTTTTTTTTTTTCCTAAGGCTAATAAGTAATTCTGAAAATATAAACAGTATAGCTGCATAAATGTGTATGTTATAAGTTTTATTTGCATTCAGATATAGTTGACAAATGGTGGACCTTTATGTAAAATAGATCCTTATATTTTTAAAGTTGGTATGGATCTTCTCCAGCACATTTATCACTGAAATAAAAAAAAAAAAATATTTCAGTGAAACATAACTGGAAAGAAATAAAGCTTTTGTTCTTTTTCAGAACAAAAGTGTCATTCCTTGAATTCCTGTAGTGGTTAGTATCGTTTAAATAGCTGATCAAGCACAGAGATAGACTGGATTAAAATGCACAACACATAACTAGGAATGTATACTGCATATTTTAGAATAAAATTTCAGGCATAATGGCAGCTTACAGTGGGTTTGTGATAGTCCAGCACCAAAATTCTTGAAATATACTTTGACAAGAGGCACGGCTAAAAGTGCTGAATGCTCCGTCAAGCTTTCTAGATGTGTATGTTACCTGCAGCTTTATTCTTTCATTTTTATTCTTTCAAAAATTATTTTCTACAAGAAAAATTCCATGAGTCTGTTATTTCTGAGAAATAGCCTAAAATCTTTTGCTCTCCTCCAATACTTGAAAGTGTTTTGAAACTGTTATTCAGCAATTGTGAGGCAATATTTAAATTATACCTTAATGAATGAAAGCTGATTGTCATATCTCTACTTTTTAAGTTCATATATATAGACAAAAGTCAATAGTATACCCAGGCACTTTGAGTAAGCAAAAGATTTATTCTGTTTTCTGCTGTTTCTTTTTTCCCTACTTGCTTACCACCTCATTGTTTCATGTAGCATGACACAGTAATTCAGGCAATGGAAGTAATCTCAAGTCTTCAGTTCAACCTCTTCCTCAAAGTAGGGTCAGCTATGAGATCAAACCGAGTTGCTCAGGACTTTACCCATACGTGTCTTGAAAACTTCCAAGGATGGAGATGATGCCAACTCTATGGGCAACCTTCTTCCCTGCTGGACTGTCCTCATAAAGAAAAAGCTTTACTGATATCCAGCCACAATCTCTTGTTTCAGCTTGCTGTCATCCTTCTACCAGACACCACTGTAAAGGTTCTGGCTAGGTTTTCTCAATAAATTCCTCAAATGTATCGAGAAGCTGCTATTAGGCCTCCATTAATCTTTCCAAGAAAAAATAGCACAGTCTATTGATTTGTTGCCTTATCCATGATTAAAATAACACAGCTAGATAAAACTCATGTAAAGAAACAAAGCCCTTAGCTATGTTATTAATGATTTATTTCATTGTTCCCGTGCTGGGAGACAATATTTTGAACACATCTCACATTCTTACTTTGGCTAGGAACATTTAAGAGGTGCTGTAACAATCATTTAGGAGTACTGAACAGCGTAAGAATAAAAGATGAAAAAGCTATTTAGGGTAGTCCAGTGAATGTAACTGAGTGTGATGTGACGCACTATACAAAGAAAAATTAGGCTGACAATTACTTCAATTTCTTTAATAATTTAAACCTAGTCTAGATACCTCCATCAAGAACATCCTGTAGACCTGCAGTAGAGTTAACACAATTGAATAAAGGGGTTTTGCAACTCTTCTTATTTTATCACCATTCTGATGCGTATGGCAATATTCAGATATTCAGTGAATGTATTAAAATATGTATGTTAAAAAATATAATTCCCAACAGAAAACTTAGAAAAATATCCTGCATATCTTTTGTAACATGGAGGCTCTCTCAAGTATTGAAAAATTAATTTAGAGGCTTCTGAAGTCTTGTGAAGACTAGTTGCTTATACAGACAGTCCTGATGGCAATCTTTTGATTTGCCTCTGGCAGCAGTCTTATCCTTAGCTAAGTTTGCATAGTGTTTTATCAGATGTATTCTCTCAGTAAGCAGAGTGGATAAAAGATATCTTAAAAGCTGAGAAGAAAAGCAGAGCAAAGAAAGAAGAGGAACAGGGTGACTGCAAGGTTTTGGAGTGAGCAAGTGAGCATTTTTATGAGAAAAGCCAAAATATGGTAAGATCAGGGTAAAAGAATATTAGACACTGGAAAAGAAATGGTGAAAAGGTGAAATGAAAAGGCTCTTCTATCTTCTTTATACCTCCTCATTAAAATATTCTGAGACTCATAACTGTTATTAAACTTTTATTTGGTAAATAATGATCTTTTCATGTTGTAGGTTCCTCCCAGCAAACGGTGGCCACCTCCTTTATCTTCCAGGATCATTACTGAAGAAAGCAGTAAGAGAAATTTGAGAAACAAACATGTTTTATGGGAAATTTAGTGTTCTGGAGGTCTAATGCAGAGAAAAGGAAGATAACGCTTGTGCAAATGTGTTTGCAACCAGAAATAGTCTCAGGACTCATTAGGGAACCCAGGGAGATGTGACATTTTATTACATCAGCAAAGCTTATTTCTATCACCAGATTTTAAAAACTTTCTCCCCCAAAATTCTTCTATAGCTTCTGAAATGTCTACTCAATAATAAATAAAAGAAACACTGAAGCTTTCTGATATACTTAAAATTCTTTCAATGTTTCTTAGACATGATTTGAAAAAGTGGTCTACTGCATTCCAAAGAGTAGTTAACATTGCAAACAAAATGCTTATTTCAGAAATTCTTTTAATTAAGGTCTTTATTTAGCAGATATATTAAATGCTTGCTGGTTTACTTGTTTGACTTGTTTTTTGTGCATTAGGGATGATTTATGACCAAAATAAAAAAGTACATTAAACATTAGAGCACATGTGTGTTCACGCAAACCACTGAAATTGGAATTTAAACTTGTCTTGGAAATTGTTTCATTTCTCATGTATAAGGGGATAATAATATAGATTTAGTAAGGCCATATTTTTGCAATGTTTTGGCCAGTTCTGGTGTCTAGACTTCAAAAGGCTGTTGCAAAATTGGAAATGTTTCAGAAAATTCTTGGAAGAAATATTTGACTTCTCTAAAACTGCCCAGCATTAAAAACTAGAATTCATAAAACTTCTGCCTCCAGAGCAGTTGATGGGAAATGCTGATATGATGATTTTTCTGGGCTAATTTGGTTCAGTTCCCACCCACAGAGTTATTCTGTTATGGTTTAAATTGGACAGTTACATGTTATTTTTTCACCTTAAAATTGTCTGAGTCATTGCATAGGCTAATTAGTGCTTACTTCATGCACACAGAAATATTTTGCTTTTTCCACACCGTGGCTTTACAGTATGATATTGCATACTATTCAAATCTTATGCTCAAAAGTTGAATTAATGGACATTAATGAAGGGTGCTTTTGTTTAACTCACCACAGTAGTGTATGAGTACTTGACAAAATTTTATTTCACAACCCCATAAAACTAGAAATGGATGGTACTATACTTTTTGAGATACACTAATTAAGTGCCAAAGATACATTGTTCAAGTTGCCCAGTGTCCTCATGCTCTTAGAATGTTAGTGTTTACACATAAAGTTGATGTTCAAATTGTTGCTCTCATTGTCTTTGGCTGTATTGGGAAATACTGAACATTTCTGCATTTGGGACCCAAAGCTTCAGAAAAGGAATTCAGAATTATTAATTACTTTCAAACAATTACATCCTCAGAGATATTCTAGTCCTGACTGGACATGAGCCTGAACAGCTTGCTCTACGTAACTTTGCTTGAGAAGGAAAGTTGGACTAGATTATCTCCAGGGATATCTGCCAAACCCAACTACTATGTGATCCTATGTTTCATTGTAGCCATGAATCCCTTCAATTCTTCAGAACTTCATCTCATCTAGTGATACAGCATAATCCAGCAACCTTCTACAGTGTGAAGCAAGAAGCCAGACTTTTTATGCAATGGAACATCTTTTATTTTCTTACATTCTTTTTTTTCAGGAAAGCCTGAGCTTTCCATAAAACTTTGATCCTGAGTCAAGCAGATTCTGTGCAAAATGGGTAACTTTTAGTAAAGACAGAAGTAAATGTAACCACGCTGTTCTGACTGAAAAAGATCAAATTGCCTTAAAGGTATCAGACAGTCCTGGAATTCTCTAACAACAAGGTTTGACAACATCTAAATGAAGACAAGATTTCTGTTCATAGAGAACCTTTAAATGAGGAAAAGCATAATGAGAGCCATCAGACACAAACTGGAATTAAAAAAAAAAAAAAAAAGAGCCCAAGGTAAAGATAAGGTGCATATTTTAACAAATGTAACTTTTAAAAGATTTGTTTTCATTTACTTGCAATTTCAAGTCAAGTTTTGATGTTTTAAATACATATGCTCCAAGTTGAATAGAATTCTCACTGGTATCAATTTCATGGAGTGAAAGTTAGGGCATGTGCTATGCAGAATGTTGAATTAAATTATTATCATATTCTTGCCTCGCCTTAAATTCTGTGTTTATGAAGGTATCTTGCTAGAGAATTTAGGAGCCATGACTTAAACCTGCGATTAATACCACCTTAAGCAAAACTGTTACACTGGGTTTGATTTCCTTAAAACTTATGAAAGATAAGAGGTTAAACAATGGCAGCTGCACTATTTTAAGAATAAATCTCAGCCATAGCCTCAGGTTCTTGGATAACTTCAAAATACCACTCATATTAGATAAGATGATCCTGGCCATTGCTTAGGTTATTTTAACTTTCTGAAGTTCCACTCAGTTTATAGTAACTGGAAGTGTAGTCCTGTTACAGATAATTCAGGATGATGAATTAAATATCAGTACAATAGAGTAGCATTTCTCACTGGTGTAATTTTTTCCCTATCCTGAGTAATTCCTTTTAAAATTAAAAAAAAAAGAAAACAAGAAAAGAAAAAAAGAAACAAAAGGGCCAGTTTTAATTGACAAAGGCTGGAATTTTCTATTCTATCAGGAAACAGTTCCTACTTTGAAATAGTGATTTGTTTTTCTTCTTTGATTTTCTCTTCGCTTTGATATTATGGTCCACTACTCAGTGATTCAATAAACAGAGTTTGCTCTTGCTATATCTTTTCCACACATCTGATGACTATTTGTTTTGAATAAAATTGCCTTCAGTCTTGGTTTCTCATTAGGAGAGAATGAAGATAAGCTTAGGAAGGCTAATCAATCAAAGAAACACTTTTCATCCTAACGAGGAGCATAGTCCAGACCTCGTCATGAAAGAGGCAAAGATTGGCCTTGGATGTGCAAGTAATCTTCTGCAGCCCAGTTGCAACAGAGTCCCAACAAGTGTGCTATACGCATTTGAATAAGAGCAAGTCTGTCTGTATTAGCTAAATTTAATGTTACCTGTAAAGATCCACAGTTTGCCTTGTTGTCAAGGACATCCTGATTAATCACCATGACAGATGGATGTGCCCTGCAGAAGCCATTACTTTAGGATGAAATCCATTATATCCATTAGTCCTCTCAAGTGAGTTACAAGTATCTGATAATTTTTACACACAGATGCTATTATTAAAAGAATTAGTAAGTGTATTAAAAATAAGAGACTGTGACTATGATAAAGAGATTGAAGGAAAGAATGAAAGTCCCACCTGTCAGTTCCATGGACCAGCTGTATCTGGTTTTTATTAAAGAGAAATCTACTTTTATTGTGATATTCAGGGAGCTATTATTTTTACTAAGATCCAAACTCATTTACAACATTAATAGATTAAGTAAATTGGTTTGAATTCTTTTTCCTTGGTTCATGGGTGCGCAGATTAGTCTTGTTTCAAGTCCTATCCAGTGTCTGAAGATCTGAATTATGGTTCTAGTGCTATATGACAAACTGTGATCTTTGGAAATGCTCATTTGAGTAAAGCAGTACAAAATACAGGGGCAAGAAAACATACTTCTAAATTAATAGTATTCATGCAGTTATTATGAGTATCTGTGTTAAACATTCCTGAACGTGAAAGATAAACCTCCAGACCTTTATTTTATTACATCGCCCTATTGTATTTATAGTCATATAAATTAATAAATCTTGAGTGAAACCCATATATATTAAGCACATCTGGGGGACTGTATTTGCAGCCATTGGTGCAGATTAATTCATGCGCCTTGCAAATATTTAAGCAATGCTTTTGCACTTCCCCAGGCTTTGTATCACTTCTTTTCATCCTTCTCAACTCTCAAATCTCTCTTCTTCATGATTCCATACTGGTTACACCATCATTTCCTATGTTATAATTTTACTTAACAGTAATTTCCTTGAAGAAAATTCTATATTCTTCTGTTTTAGAAACAGAACATCCTGGAGCTTCAGGATCTAGTGCTGGGAATGATATGCGCAGAATAAATTAAAGGGGAAAAAAAGGAATTAATACTGAAGTACTAAAAATAGTTAAGAATGCAATTTTGGGGGTCACATATTTCTGCAAATGGCTAACAGGCTAACTGCTCTCAAACTCATAGAAACTGTGAGCATTTGCATAACTTACTCAATTCTGAGATCCTATCTAACGTCACAGACCACTTAGTATTGTTTCATCTACAGTTTTGCAGGACAGTTCTGCAGCACACCTTCATTCACATTTAGGACCAAGTCTTGGGTACACTGTTATCAAATTCTAGTCACATTTTCTTCCAACTATATTGTGCCTTTATAGGTCTTGTAGCAATTTTGTTTGTTGCCTTTCTGAGGCAGTTTCTATGAAGGAATCAGTTTTGGCTTTCCTTTCATTGCAATACCTTCAAAACATAACTTATCTTTCTCTTAATACATATTCACAGTTTCTCTAATTCACACTGTATGATGTGGATTGTTTATCTACAAGATAAGCAAAAAATGAAGATGCATAAACACAACCATATATGCAGGAAGTGAGATTCTGCTGAGCAGCATAGGAAAGTTGGACCCTGTAGGTCTAAAAAGACCATGGCTGATCAGAATTGTCAGCATGGCCAGGATGATCAGCCCGGCTGCCTACCTGGTTTTCTGGTCTTTTCAGTGAAATTACTACATTCCCTCAAAACATTTGATTTTCAGAATTGGCACTGCAGAAGGGAAAATCTTTTTTTTAAATTACATCAACTTTAAGCAGCAGCATATGGTTAATAGATCTTCTGTGACATATTTGTATCTAAATCTATATTATTGATGAATAATTTTATTTTCAAGATGAAGTTAAGCAGAAATTAGAACATGAAAAATTTAAATGAAAAGTAAAAAGCTAGAATGCCGTTGCCTGAGTCTAAGCATCAGTTAAAATATTAGTAAAGTAGGACAATTGTATTAATTTACCATAAAAGCTGTTCACTGAGTGCATCACAGATATTTTTCTACTGCTACTCATAACTGGAATTTCCTTGCTATATGTCTTGTGTTGTTTGAATGAAAAAAAAATCCACTTTTGTCTTCCACTGCTAGTTTGTGAGTCATTTTCTTTCACTCCTTATTTCCCCTCATTATTTTGTATGGTCTTTAATTCATTTGTACAGTTGAGGTTGTACAGCTGCAGGATACTCTTCTATGTCTTTGGTTGCATTTAATGCAGCATTCATCCCCACTGCCATATATTACTCTATCTTCATTGCTTGGTAGTCTATTTACCCCTGAGAATATATTAACTAATCTGACAAATATTTCCTTCTGACACTAAGCATCCTGATGTTTTTTTCCCTTTTCAATCTCAATTTATTTCTAATTATAAACCTTAATTAGAGCATGGATCCTATGGCTTAGGTATTTTTTAATTTGATACATCTTTAATTGCTTTCTGTTGTACTTGAAGGGAGTTATTTTTTTTTATTTCAGCTTTTCTAGAAAATAAAATCTCACATAGTTTAGAATACTGTCAGAGAGGCTAATAAATTGTGTTTTTTTTTGCTGGTTTTGAATTTAGCCTGAAAATGTGCGATATTAAAAATCATGTATCTTAGGAGTAAATCCATCACAGCTCTTTATACAAATGGTTTGCTAGTTCCAATGAGGAATAGGACATTTGGAGATTGTTCCTGCTAGGAGAAATCAGCAATAAAGTTGTGTATTTGAGCCTGGGAAAAAGGAAAGAGAGGAGGAGAGAAAGGTGTTTCAGGTTTTGTCTTTGCTTTCCCCTGTCCAAATCTATTTGAACTGGCAATAAATTAAATTCATTTTCCCTAAGTCAAGTCTTTTTTGTCTGTGACAGTAACAGGCAAATGACCTCCTTGTCTTTATCCTGACCCATGAGCTATTCAATCTTATGCTCTCCCTCTGTCCTGTTGAGGAGTAGGGCTGAGAGGATAATTAGGTGAGTGAGTGGCAGCCAACCAAAGTTAACCGATCACAGGATGTCAGTTCTTATGTAGGGACTGAAGAGCAGTGTACTTATGCTAAAATATATACTGAAATATAGTGATCAAATCCATAATGTAGCAGGTTTCTCTTCCACCTTTGTCATGACTCTCATTTTAATCTTTTGAATATCAGGTAACAAGAGCAACCTTTGGATAATACCCATTGTTAGTGAGAATCATAACTCTACTGGGCTTAGTTTTACTTTAAACTGTTTTGCGCAGCAGTTCTTATACAAATACTAAAATTAATACAGCACCATCACCTTTGGGAAAGAGTTTTGTTAAAGAGTTTACAGGCAGGAAAATCGAGACAGAATTTATAGATTATATTGAAAAGCAAGTTTCTGAAATTGCAAAGATAAGACTGTGAGCTAGAAAAAATGAACTTTTGTGAAGAAATTAATAATTTTACAATATGGGTAAGTAACACAGCCCAGCATTTTCATGCAGTAAGATCCAAATGCTTAGCACTGTCTTCTAGTTTAACATACATTTTCATTTGTGATGCAGTGGCAGAAAGGAGCAAATATGCTGCTTTCCTAGTCTTGTAGGATATTTTAAAGATGTTCCAAATTTCAAGTTTTATTCATGCAGAATATTTTGCAACATCTTTATTTGCTTCAGTTCTTCACTGAAAACTGCATTCCTTAGTATAAATGCTAGAAGACATCATATGGTCTTCTTCACATAAATACGACCATCTTATTTCATCAGTCTTCTTTCTCTTGTTTGTTATCTTGGAAGAGTCTTTGGTTATTTTCTAATTACGTAGATCCAGGCTCACAGAGAGTGAGTCACATTAAATACTTAATGCTAAAACCATAAAGCTTATTTTTCATCAGAAAAAAAAAAAAAAAAAAACCAAAAAAATACAAAACAGAAGAAAAAGCAAATTAAGAAGAATGCACCTTAGGATGTTTTATCTGGTTAACCACCTTTCATAACCTTAGACTAGCACACTGCATTACACTGACTTCACAAAACCTGCCTACATCTTTTCTCCTCTGCAGCATAATTTTTAGCTTTGTTGTTCTGATATCAGTACCAGATTGCTATAAATGGTGCAATTGTCTTGCAGAGCAGCCTGATGACTGCTGGCATTTATTCTGTTTCTTTTTCCCCTCCACCCTCCTTGTTCTTTCTTCTGAATTACAAGTTTCCACCAGTCAGTCATCAATGGGGAAAATTTCCTGTGTTAACATGTATCACAAAAAAAGGAACAAAACCATGGTGCCTGTTGAGGAAAACATGCCTTGTCAATGACTGTGGCTAATTAGAAGAATTTCGTGTCGCAATAGAACCGTTAGTAGTGCTTCATTTCAATGCCTGTTAGCATTTGATGGTGATAAAGTGTTGTATTTATAGGCAGATAGCATTCTTTTCTGCTGTTATTCTGCTTATAAATATTCTACATCTATGGCATTCCCAACAGATTAAAGTAAATAATAAAAATTTTGCTCCTTAGGATAGCAGTTAAAAATCTGCTTTAAATTCTGCAGTCTTAAAGGCCTTATAGCCAGTTTGTGGAAATTAACTAGAAAGATATTTCAAATGTTAAAAGGACATAATTTAAATCTCTTAAGTGTTTATTTTATGTCATGTGTTTTTCAAGTAAAACATACCTAAAGTCTACTAACTAAAATTGCAAGAAAAGCTGACTTCAGAATGTAGTTATCAAAAGACACCATTTTAACAGCAAGAAAACAGTAAGCAAATGCATGTAAGACTCAGATCTCTGCTGATATAAATTGGTTTCACACTGTGGGATTCAAGATGATGTTTCATTTAAGGAATGGTCCAAACCAAAAAGTTTTTTCATAGTCCCAATATAAGGGGTTTATTCAAAATTGAAATGTTTAGCTTTACATGAACCATAGCATCACAAGCCTTGGCCTCTTCCATCCACTTATGAATTTCCATTTTTAATTCTAGCAATGGGGGCTCAGTAACATGCCCTGAGAAACACTCATTGTGATCTGCCTCTGCAGGTTTCTTCTAGACTGATAAAGCTGTGGTCAGAACCTGTTGTCTTTGTCTGCCACTGTTGAGATGACTGCTATCTGGGACTGTGCTGTGCCCAGATTGTCTTTCCTAAGTAAAATCTGAATTCCTGCCCAAAGAAGAACTTTGTCTTTTTGTTGTCCACAACCATGAAAGAAAAATTAAGAGTTAATTGGGAGATCCTGATTGTTCCCAAAGACTATTGGATTTGAGAACTGAATCCACGTGCATGTTACTCTTGCACTAAAGTCCTGTTCATGACAAAATGACTTGAAGAAAGATTGTTCCAAAGTAAGTTTTAAATTTCGTTTGGTATTGTTGGATGCACAGTTTTAGGCCCTAGGTCATTTGGTCCTTAGTCACTTGGTTTCTTATCATGTTGCTATCCAAAGGAAGATAATGCAGTAGGCCAAAAAGAAACATGATATAAGGTAACTATTTGGTAAGTGCTACCAAATTTTCCTTAATGGCTTACATTTATAGCTGCTGTCATATGAAATGTCAATCTGGAGCTATAAATAGGAACAAAATACATTTATTCAAGATTTTTAAAACGATATCAAAACCAAGTAAGTTTACATTTTAAAAATTCTGTGTTCCTTCTGGAGTTGGCCATGTTTAATGTTTTCAAGCTTTTTTAATGTTTTCAAGTATTTTTATTATCATGCCATATTTCTTTAAGGGTTTTAAAATTAATTTTTGAATAAGAAGCATTTTGTGATTTCAGCATAGAGGATTTTACTTGAAGATTGTTCTTTGTGATTACAGTACATTGCATTGATACAATTGATAGCTTGTAGCATCTACAAAATCCTTAAAGACTGTAGAAAAAAGAAAAGGAGATTATTTCTTTGAACAGCTGCATCAAAATGATTTTAAAAGTCTTAAGATATTACCCAGCTAAAAGCCGTCTTATTACTACCTTTCCCCCTTTCTTGATTTTACTTCAGGCTATTCAATAGTTAAAATCCTGTTAGGGCATTGATGTGTGCATTAAAAAGCTATGCAGTGCTGAATTGTCTATTATAAAACCTATTTGACAGACTGAAAATGCTATTATGAAAAAATAATAGGAAGAAACAAGACCTGATATTACATTATTGAAATAAAATTGGCCAGAATTTTTCGAAGAATTAAAACACTGCTGTATGAAGTACTTCTACAAAGCAGATCAGAAGACTGGATTTTTGATGCCTTCTAATTAGTAATTTCTTATGGCAAGATATAGAGTCTGTTGTTACAGTGGATTTTAACTCATATTTCACTCTTTGCTTTTGTAGATTTGGTTAGAAAAATGTTATATAATAGGGAGCTTGGGTTCCTACATTGTTCAGACGGTTATGATAAATTTGCCTAAGAAAAAGGGACCTCATATAACGAGTATGAAATCTGCCCACACCAGGCTATTTTCAAGGTACAGGAAATCTTGAATGACTCCCCATGACAGGCTTGGAGGGATGGGTCACTGTCCATAAAATATATGATCAGAGCTTGAACATCTGGCAGGGCTGTTGTTGGATTAAGCACTTGCTTTAGGGAAAGGAACTAATGGTTAATTACAAGAATCCACATTAAGATAAAACCATTCATAGGAACTGGTGCCACTGAGAATAATTTGCTTGCTTTGCAAACCACTTTTTGCTGGATTAGAGTTATGAGCTCCTGGTAGATGAGTTGAGATCAGTAGAGCCAAGACTGTTCACAGCTAGTCTAAGGGGGAAGAAGGAGGCTGCGGTAATCCCCTGGGTCCTATGTTAGAGTCCAGTCTGTGTGTGTTTGTAGTGGAAGAACATTTTAAGATCTTTACAGAGCCCACGGTCTTACCTTTTAAACATAATACTGTTACTCTGCAAAACACATTTTACCTGAGAATACAAAAAAGTAGGTAGAATCTGTATTGGTCTGAAGCACCAGTGCTGCAAAGCATTCAAATCACTTCAGTAGTTGTACCGAGTCAGTTTGACTGGCCAGGCACAAGTCTAAGATTACACAGCAATACAATGACAAAACTTAAAATTACAGTCTATTTTCTAGGTTCTAGCATCTTGTTCTTTCCTCCAGTTATGCCTCTCCCAGATGTATGCTTATCAAACAAAACTGCTCTTCTCTATGTCACTTTTAGTATACTCTTACACAGGAAATGCACCAACAAAGGTGTTAAAAAAAAAGCCTTCTGTTCTAACAGAAATCTTATTTCGAGATGAAGCACCACTGAATCCTGGTATTCCTGTATTTTTAAGTAGCAAAAAGAATATTTTCTAAAACCTGCAGCTGTTTTAAACCTGCATTTAAAATTCTCTCCTTTGAGTATGTCTGTGTTTGAAAGCTGACTGCTGTGCATAAGAATTATCCCAATGTCTTTATGTCTCAATATTTTAGTGATTTAACACTATCAATTTACATATGATAGATCATTAGATTCTATTAAGTACTTAATATATAATTCCAAATTGTCTCAGTACTACTGTAATGACTCCTCCCACCTGAAAACCTCAAAGGGAATTAAATGACTGTAATGATACATGAAATAATAGTGAGGATATGAGTTATGGTAGAGTGGGGGTGGGGGGGAGGAGAGTGGAAAGAGAAAGGAAAAAAATAAATACCCCCAGGGTTTTGGAAGTAAAATTGAAGTACTATACCATTTGCTATAGGTGGACTACTTTTTGGCTACTGTTGTAGAAACTGCAGAATTGAGAATGGATAAGTAGCAAATGTTCATTCTTAAGTCGTCATAGCCTCAATTGTGTAGGTCAAGTGGATTCATGTATGCATGCATTTATTTATTTAAAATCTGCTCTCTGTTTTTGCAGGGGAAGATGCTTTTTATAACCAAACATGATTTCACTTGAATATATTTCATATCCTAGTAATGTTTAAGCAAACCCCCAGTGGTAGAGTGCTTCAACAATAGTCTTAGTCATGCGGCTCAGTTTCAGGTAGTCTTAGGAGCACAGAGTTTGACTTGATGATCCTTATAGCTCCCTTCCAACTTGGGATATTCTATGATTCTATGATTATACATGATAAATACTTTAAAATAAAAAAACGTGTTGAAACTTCCTTCTCCCTTCCCCTCTGTGTAAGATGCTGCTGTATTAGGCATCTCTGACGTTATTGAATTCCCAGGTAAATCAATTGTGTGTGTGCTAAAAGGACATGGTAGTTACATATACTATGGCCCTGTATAAAACTGGAATTTAAGGCAGGAGTTGTATTGTGCCTCTAGGCTAACAAACTCAGCCATCATGAGCTTAAAAGAAATTCATGAACCCTCAAAGACTGGACAGCATTTTAAAAAATAAAAGAAATGAGTTTAAATGAGTTTTTAGTCTTTTACAAGTTTAGTTATATTCCTCAAAAGAAATGTTTGTGGAGTAGTCATTATCTGAGCTGTTGGGAAATTTCATAACCACTGAACTTGTGTAGTTTTATCTTTAAAAGAAAATGCATATATTTTTTATATGGATGTATTTTGGTCATGTTGGTAAAATCTTTAATTCTGTGGAAGTGTGCTATTCTGAAAAAGACATAAATGTCATACTAGGAAGTAACAGAAGTCCCTGGATTTTCTTTATTCTTTGTGTTTTGTTCTGCTTACCAACACTGAAAGCAAAGGTTTGCATTGTCATTGCCATCAGCTGAATTGCAACATCCTTTTGTTCAAATGGATAAGACAGTTTCTTCTCTTCAAAATTAGGGTCAAAGTATGACCAAAAAATACTTCTTTGAATTCCTCAGGTTGTATATAATCAAGAAAATAAGACTCTGATTCTTTGCTCCCTTAAATCAGTATTATACCTCTGCACATCCACTGACTAGTTAGAAAGTCTTACAGAGAGTGAGAGACTTATTTGTCACCCTGTAAGAAAAGAATCAGCTAGCTTCATGACCATATTAGAATTTTGCTCATATAAGTCACAACCATTTCATAACCCTCTTTTCTAATGGGTAATTTGCCATGTTTTTCTGTCTTTGTATCTTTGCCACTTCTTCAAAATCCATTACTTATACAATAGCTTTCTCTATAGTCCTCTGCCATAAATACCTAAATCCAGGCACTGTATTTAAAAAGCATGCCTGAATGAGAACAAAGCACCTTTCCTTTAGTTGAATCATTATTTCTAATTTCTGTGGTGGTCTCATTCAGGAGTCTCCAGCAGGGATCAGGAAAATGTACAAATAAATATCACTATGATAGCCCCTTTACTAAAGGCTCAAATCTGAATTGAATATTGTCACCATCATGCAGATAAATGCTGAATGTCTTTTATATACATTATATCTATTGTGCTGCAATTGCTAGTCTATATGGTTCTTGTGTCTTCAGAAACACATGAATGTGTCAGTCTGACTGAGTTGACAGCACTGTAGAGAGATAAGGAAGGAACTATTCAAGACTTTTTGTTTCTTTCATGTATTTTTACTGAGGAGTAAAAGACCATGGGTAAATGCAAACTCAATAGGAACACTGCACAGAGGAAGACGTATTAGATTTGGTCAATAGCTGTTCTATCGGAAAATGTCAAAGCAAAAGAAGAAAAATCTTCCTTTTCTAATTCTTTATGAAAACTTCTAAGCTTGGTAACAGATACAGGAGATTTTCTAGTTCCTGCAAAACCAGGAAGCTGCCAATGCAAGCTCTCAATGATGAGACAGATTTTTTTCCCCCATTAATTCATATCATGAATAAATAACACTTCACACAGCAGATTAATTAGAAGTAATTGGCAGCTGAGACAGAACAGAATATAGAGAAATGTGATTACTTTCTAATTCAGATTATTTTTTTATCTTTCTTCCTGTCTAATTCCACTTATGGCCATAGTGATTTTCCTGTTTCATCTGGTAACAGGATCTCAAATGACACTTCCATGTTAGATGACATAGAGTTATTGAACTCCACGAGTACAGTAAGCTTAACAAGGAAGAAATAGTACTTGTATTCCACTTTTCATCTTCCTACCTGAAACTCAGTATTTTATTTATATGACTTTTACAAAAGTCACTAACTTATTAAAAAAAAATCCCTGAGTTTTCAGATTTCATCAAAGAGCATTGTTTCAGTTGTCAGAGGTTTGTAGGAACCTGCTCCTGCTGATAGGACTAGAGTTACTATTTCATATTGCAGAAGACTTTATCTATTCTTTTCAGTCTGATTAGCTTATTTCATGGACTGAAACTTAATTGTATTCTTTCCATGTGAATACATCTACTGGCAAAATGACCTCCATACTCTCAAACTCAACAAGGCAATATGATTTCTTTCTACTTTTCTCCTTGTAAACAGGAGCACAGACATAAAATGAACAGTATTTCTGTATTACTGATTACATCTGTGCTTTGGCTCTCAAATCCAATCAGCGTGACAGTTAAAATTAGCAGGGCAAGGTCAAACTGTCAAGGATGAGGCTGTCTGTAAGCAGAAGGGTTTCTGTGGGTTTATTTGCTTGTCATTTCAGCTGCTCTGTCAGCTTAAATACCATCAGCAAAAAAAACACAGAGCATAGCTTAAGAAGTAATGGGGTGGGGGCACATCTGAGTAATGATCAAACAAGAATAAAATCCAGAGAGGTCACACTCTCAGGACACTATGTCATGAGCGTCTTTCACAAAATGTCAGTGCAGGCCGATTAAACAAAAGCTGATCAACCTGCAGTTTACTGGAAAAGCTCACAAGCACTTGCCCTATCATTTTGAAATGCTATGGGTAAGTCACAGTATTGTGATAAATGGAAAGTTGCACAAATTTTGAACATTTGTTGCACCTAGTATGCCGTTGTCTCACATTTTAGCTTGATTTACATTCTGTTGACATGATTTAAAAGCCTTTCAAAATGACTCTTTGCCCATACACAGCTAGAAAGTCCAAGCTCTCCTAAAAAAACAGGTGAAATTAGTTTTGCAACACATACAGTTCCATTCATAAATCCTCACTCAATGTAGTTCAGTCAATTTTTCCATTAATATTTGCCTTTACCTAAAAGTTAGATGTTACTCATTAACTAACTTTTTTTTTTCAATTCTATCTCACTTTTCTTTTCTGTCTCTTTCTAATCTCTATCCATACGCATACATTTATCAAAATAATCTTTTCTCAGAGATGAATTTTTCTCTTCTTTTAAAGACAGGAAATACAGTGCAATACAAAACCATTGTAAAGGAAACTGATGAGAGCAACATGCTTAATTTTTAAAGAATCAAATTATTTTTAAAAAATATATAACTATTTTCTGATATTATGTTTTAAAATCATCAGGATAAGAAGGGGTTAGTTAAAATACATGTACTTTATAATCAGAAAATAGTCACATATCTGGAAGAACAGTGTAACTTTTCTGCACACAGGAAAGCTTCATGTGTGCTGCCAGACATTATAGATCCAAAGTTTACACTCCTTAATCAAGCGACTGTCTTGTGAGTCATTGATTGAGGACTGCAGAAATTGGCTCAAGTCCCTTGGTCTCAACTATGACAAGACAACAAAGGCTTATGTGTGAGGGAAAAAGAGGCAGGGAGTTTAACCAGGCACAAAGAAGGAAGGGAATAGCTGCTCAAATAAGTGAAGCAGAGAAGGTAGAAGTAAAGCTACATGCCAGGGAGAGGAAAGAAGGGTTAATGGTTAAGGGGTTAAGCCAGATAAAAGACCAAACTGAAACTGTTGGGTATATATTGTATTACTAATTAGTTATAAAGCAGAGCAGCTACATATGGTGAAGACATGGGAGGACAGGCTATAAGCTATAAGTAAGAAAAGCAGAACACCCCACTAAAAATAGCCACAGACACAGGTGAAAAAAAAAAGAATCATGTTAAAATACAGGAAAAAAAATCACTTAAAGCTGTCTCCCACTTCTGAGCAAATGACAGTAACAGTGCTAGGGATTCATCTTCTTTTTTTGGGCAAATGAATCTTAGCAGAGCCTCAATAGGTTATGCAAAGACACAGCCTTTTTTTCTGGGGGTGTTTGACTTCCTTACACAAAGGAAGAATCATAGAATCTCAGAATGGTTTATGTTGGAAGGGACCTTAAAGACCATCTAGTTCCAATATCCTGAAGTGGGCAGGGACACCTTCCACTAGACCAGGTTGCTCAAAGCCCCGTCCAATCTGGCCTTGAACGCTTCTTGGGATGGAACATCCACAACTTTCCTGGGCAACCTGTTCCAGTGCATCATCACCCTCAGAATAAATGATTTCTTCCTAATATCTAATCTAAATCTACTCTCTTTCAGTTTAAAGCTATTACCCCTTGTCCTGTAACTACCTGTCCTTGCAAAAAGTCCCTCTCTAGCTTTCTTATAGGCCATTAGGTACTGGCAGTGTGCTCTGCCTCCCTGTAGTCTTCTCTCTTCTACAGGCTAAACAAGCCCAACTATCTTAGCCTGTCTTCATAGCAAGAGTGCTCCAGCCCTCTGATCATCTTCGTGGCCCTCTGGACTTATTCCAATAGCCCCATGTACTTTTTTTGTTGGGGGTCCCAGAGTTGCACACCCAGGTGAATTCTCACGAAAGCAGAGCGAAGGGGGAGAATCTGGTCTCTCAACCTGCTGGATATGCTCTTTTTGATGCAGCCCAGCATATGGCTGGCTTTCTGGGCGGCAAATACACCCTGTTGGACCATGTTGAGCTTCTCACCAGCCACAACCCCGAGTCCTTCTCCTCAGGTCTGCTTTCAATCCATTTTCTGGCCAGTTTGTGCTTGAGATTGTGAGATTGCCCTGACCCAGTTACAGGACCTTGCACCCGACTTTGCTGAACTTTGTAAATTTGCACTATCCCTCCTCTCAAGCCTGTAAAGTTCTCCCTGGATGACATAACTTCCTTCTGGTTTGTCAACTATGCCACACAGCTTGGTGTCATCAGCAAACAACTTACTGAGGTTTCACTCAATCCCACTGCCCATGCTGCCGCAACAAAGCTGATAAACAGCCCCGGTCCCAATGGAGGAGCTGCACTTGTCACCATTTGAGCATTGAGCTGTTGACTCTTTGAGTGAGGCCATCTAGGCAATCCCTTATCCCCCAAGTAGTTCATCCACCAAATCCATGCCTCTCCAGTTTAGAGACAAGGATGTCATGTGGGATAGTATAAAATGCTTTGCACAAGTTTAGGTAGATGCTGTCAGTTGCTCTTCCCTTCTCTAAGGCTGTAACCCTGTCACAGAAGACCACCAAATTTTTCAGGCATGATTTGCCCTTAGTGAAATCATGTTGTCTGTCACCAGACACTTCCTTATTTTCCATTTGCCTCAGCAGAGTTTCGAGGAGGATCTGCTTCATGATCTTGCCAGACACCAAGGTGAAATTGACTGGCTTGTAGTTCTCTGGGTCTTCCTTTTTTTCTCTTTTTGAAAATGAGGGTAATGTTTCCCCTTTTCCAGTCAATAGGAACTTTACCAGACTGCCATAGCTTCTCAAATATGATGGATTGTGGCTTCATCTGCCAGCTCCCTCAGGACATCTCATGTTTACTTAGGGTAAGCACTACTTAAAAACTAAAATATCAGTGTGTTGTCAACACTGTTCTCAGTCTAAAGCCAAAAAGCAACACTCTACCAGCTACTATCTCAGCCAAGCCCAGGACACCAGTACCGTCCATCCTTGCCACAAGATCTTGCCTGGGGATGGTGTCATCTACAGTTCAGTACCACTTCCCAGGATGTCCTACGTCCCTCCCACATCCCTAGTTCTGAGTTACTTGCAGCATCTGTTCTGTGGGTCTTGGACTAGGTAATTCACACAGCTCCTGGGATTCTGGTTCCTGGAATTTTTGCTATAAGCCCCATGAGGTTCAATACATTTCACTATGAATTTCTGCATTCAGGAGGAATACATTAACCACAGAATGTTTATATGAAACAAAACAGTAACAATACCACAGCTGTGATTTTGAACAAAGGTTCAAGTAATTGTGGCTGATTTATCTGGAAGGTAATTAAATTAGAAGGTTTTAGGTGTACTGCTTGTGTGCCTAGGCTCAAAAGCATTATATTTGTTTTTTAAGGCAAGAGAAAGGAAAACAGAGGTGCCTATTTTCAGATCCTCAACAACATACTCGTGAAATCAATGTCTTTAGGAGACATTCTCAGCTGTTTGGTCTTCTAGGGAATAGTCTAACTTTTTTAAAGATAAATTAAAATTAGAGGGGAAAAAAACCTGCTTCATTTACACACAATGAACATTGCTCGAGTACAAAAATCAATCAATTAATTGATGTTCATTTATTATAGAAAATTTTAGTGACTTTATCTCTTTCTTTCATTTCTAAAAAAAAAAAAAAAAACAAACAACCGCAATAAAACTGTCTAGTGTCCCTTCTGGATTTGTAGCTACAGCATCCCTTTCCCATGTGGTAGTTCAGCAGGACTCCATTGCTTTGCTTTGCGTGTCAGGGTCCCATTAACCTAATGTAACAGTTGGCACAGATTTCTGAGCAAGTTTTGGCTATGAAGTCAGGAGAAGAATCTGAGTGGAATATAATACTCTGCTAAAACAATAATACTCTCATAATTTAACCCTCATTAACTTGTCAAACCTTGTGACAGTTTTTAATACCATTCATTCTTTTTCTGTTTTATCTTAAGTGATTTTTTTTTTTTTTTTGGTAACAAGATTGTTACTGTATCTGTATTTAGTGGGAAGACATTCTGACTTTTTTTTTTTTTAACCGGGATGCACATATGTTTATTTTCTGGGCAACTTGCCATAGACCTCTTTAAAAAATGGGTGGAAATAAATATATTTAATTCATTTTTATTTTCTGTCTTTAACAAATACTAAAATGCTGCAAATGCAGTTACAAGTATACTGTTAGAAACTTGTGGCCATTGGCTCATGTTTTCATCACCAAAAGAGAGATTGGGAATTCAGGAAAAAGGCTTGATTTCTAAGGCATGACTTGTTCTATTTGACATTGTAGCAAACAAAATATGCGAAGAGGAAACATGGATTTGTTTCTGGCAGTGTTGTGCAGTGTGGCTTTTTTGCTTCTTGTCCCCATCCATGAGCAACAATGCACCCTGTGCTTTCTGACCTGTTGTGGTTCGTGCTTAGGTAGCCCTCGTTTCTCAGCCCAGGGTTGGATTATTAGACTGGCAGATATTAAATTGTAAGATATTCCTTAATGCAGTGGGTACTGTAGCTCACCTGAGTGCAGGTTGGGTTGGTGAGATCAGTATCTAGCAACATTCAGCTTCGAATCTGTTGTAGCACCCTCCCCTGTCTGATTTTTAGCACCATGGGAGTTTAATTCATTCACTGACAGAAGCACCACACATTAGGCCATTAGGCTTCTCTATCTTCATACCTTTAAAA
Source organism: Forpus xanthops (assembly GCA_032466535.1). NCBI lineage: Eukaryota > Metazoa > Chordata > Aves > Psittaciformes > Psittacidae > Forpus > Forpus xanthops. The sequence goes on from JASSUY010025517.1 coordinate 41,258, forward strand.
TCTGGAATGAAGGAAAAACCTTTGTCACCAATTCAAAAAAAAAAAGGTAGAAAAAGGTTGTAACTTCACCCTGAAAGAAATTAGAAACATCAAACATTCTGTATCCAGCTCAGTTGCTGTTTCAATTCAGAAGACATTGTAAAAATATGGTATTTGTTTTCCTTAACTTCATTCTTTTCTACATTTAGTTACATACCTCAAAAATAAATACCTCTTAAAGCCGATATTGCATTAGTTTCTTATTCATTAGGTCTCAGTAACCACTTTCTGCCCATTTGTTTTCCCCACAACATAGTAATGAAAAAGTAATATACAATTCCTAATGATTTTCTGAAATACTGCACAGGTGCAGGCTGCAGCTGTTGCGGGTAAACTACATTTTGCTAAACTAATTCAAATCCCATTGGGGAAACAGAAGAATTGCTATATTTCCATAAAGAGAATAATGTTTTCATTATAGGATACTGAAGTTTCCATGCACTTTCTACCCAGTGAAAATATCTTTTGCAAAGAAAATTAAATGTTATCGTATAAATACCTATGAATATATATAATCCCTTAGATCCTGTTTTTGTTAAAAGTAACATGGTATTAGGTAAACTCTTTAAAAAGCCTTACTAATATTTTCAGATTTAGATGAGATGGCAAAGATTATGTTGTATATTATTGATCTGAAATGAAAAGAGCGTCCTTGACTTATATTTGAAATATACAACCTTGTGTAAGAAAAGGCTTTTTACAGTGAAAATTGCATTTGCCAGATGAATTAGCATTTCTCTAACATTTATAATATATGCATTCATTTTTTTGGTGAAGCTTTTCAATATGGAAGTAGTTTGAGGGATTTGGGTGTCATTTTTATTTTCAAACCAATATTGTATAGAATAAGAAAGATTCTATGAAGGAAACGTGTGCACCTTCATCTCCAGATTAACACTGGCTAGTGACAGGTAAAGTTCAATGTGTAGGTTCCTCTTCTTTCTCCTTCACCATTCATTCAAGCTCAGGGTATGGATACCTTATAATATGCATATCTTAGTTGAGGTATAGACATGTGTAACCTAGAGAGGAATTTATTTGTGTTGATTGGCACTATATAGATTAACTTAAATTCTCAACTCAAAGTTCATTTGTAGAGAAATGGAAAAGGCTGGATGAGCATCTGTGTTAACACCGAAAATAAAATATTGGCAAATCAGTGTCTTTTTCAGTAGAAAAGGAGATATTTTTAAGCAAAACTTTCCTTTCCTTCTCAGATTAAAATGTTAAACAGGCCTGAAAGTCTGGAAGAAAAATGCCTGCTGCTGCTGAACCCATGACACCCTGAAATACACTTCTGAGGGAGATCCCAACCAGTTATTGGGCACTGAGTGTGAGATAATCCCTTCACAAATATCTGCAGGACTGTCTTGATTGACATCAGCCAAGGATCTGGTGGTAGGATTAGAAATTTAATTGTGCAAAATATGAACTTGCCAGCAGGTTCCTGGTTTGTAGAGGGATATGTTGGTGTCCCTGAGCCTTCTCATATACCTCTGTGTTAGGGGAGAGAACATTTCAGAGGCAATTTCGTTGCTAGCCTTAGGGAAAGTCCATTCAAAGCAGAATGAATTACTGTAACTGTAATAATTTTATTAACTCACAGGTTATTAAAGGCTTATTTATTCATTCCATAGGGAACTCTTCAGCTTCCTATTTTGTATGAACTACCCATTTAAGAAGCAAGAATTATCTCAGACTTGGGATTTGTGCTATCAATAAACCCTAAGTTAATATTTTAGCTTCCTGATGATACTAGCAGGCATGAATTCACTTTTTGTTTTCAGCTAATATCCAGGATCAGAAGTGTGGAATATATACCTATATGAAGTAGCCTTGGGACTGTTTTACACTCTTTTGTGCTTTTTTTTTAATTAACTGAATTAAATTAAAATTAGACTTTCCTCTGTTAGGACTTTAGGATAACTTCATTTTTTTTAAGAACATCAACTGACTACTAGAAGTGTTTGAAAGTATGATGTAGACCACCAATTCATGTGCAACATTGTCTTCTTTTGCTATTGGAATCATTCCATCTCCAAATCTCTTTAGATTACCATAAAAATAATGTATCTGAAATCACCCTAAAATGGACTCTAATGAAAAATGAGATATTTCTTTTTTTTTTTTTTAACCTTCATTGAAGGCCACATTATTCTGTAACTTTATTTTTGTGCATAACACACATTACATAGAAAATTGATTCAAAATTGGTTTTAGACTCTGTGGGTGTTCTTGCTTTCTTGAATCAGTCTGAAGAAAATTCTTTCCATTCTGATGGAATAAACCACTCCACTTTGCCTAATAGTGAGAACTGCTAGATATTCCTCTCATACTAGGCAATCCTATCACCTCCAATTGTCTTAGGAGGAGAGACCTAAGGCAACAGTCTGAAGAGCTACAGAAAGAGCTGATGTGCTAGTTGAAGATCAAGTATTAAATTTTCTGTTGAATACCCACGCCCTCCTTACTTTCCAGGTACACTTCATTGCACATTTCCAGATTCAGTTCTGTCAATGTTTTGTTTCTAGCCACCACATCTCTCCGAAAAGTGTCGTAGCCAGTCAGAGAGACAGGAAAGAGTTTTTAACTAATGCTTATATGTGAAAGGCTAATATAAAAGAAAATTTTATTAGCAGTAATCTTTTATAAAAAAATATCCAATTACATATGCCTCAAAATGCAGAGTGAGTAAAATCAGTAATGACTCCCATTATGTTTTCTGTGTTTATTTACTTTGTTTAAATATAATATCTTTATAAATACCTTCAAGAATGAAATTCTTGCAATTTCTGAATTTGATATCTTGTAGAAACACTCCAACAAAACTGTAATTCTATGTCACACACATGCCTTTACAAACTGCATAGTTTCTCTGTGCTTTTAAGGATCAGAAAAATAGATTAAGAATGCAAAAGAAAAATTACCATAGAATATTTTAAGTTTTAACAGCTTGGAGAGCATATAACTACTATATATAACATATATATAGCATATAACTACAGCCAATCCATATTTATTTTGGTGTAATTGTGCCACAAAGGATGTGCTGCTTTTCACCTCATGTTGTAACACTCAGAAGTATGTAGTCTACTCTGGAGTAGAAGCTCCAGAATGCTCGCAATGGATCTGTTCCAGCACTTATTGAGTTGTTAGCCTTGGGCATAAAACATTTAGGATATCCATAGAGAAAAAGATTTATTCAAATAATATATGGAGTTTGACTTAGATAGGGAATTGCAATTGCCAAGACTGACAGGTGATACTGCCTTCCTTCACATCTCTGTGACTTTCCTTTATGCATCATATCAATCATTTCCATTCTAAATTTATTTAAATAATGTGTTATTCATTTTTAGAGTTGTTAACTCATTAGTATATACTGTCCTACTACTGTTTAACTAGACAAGAAAACAAGCTGTCAGTAAGAAATATGACAGTGATTAGAAGACAAAAGACCATGTGAATGAAATTAAGAATGCTGCAAAAAGAGTTTACTTGATGTTTCAAAATACAGTTCTGAACGCGAGAAACAGTACAGCTTGGCTGCATGACTAATATTTGTACAGTGGTGAAATTCAAGCAGAAGACAAAGGTAAGCACAGTATATAAAAAAAAAATGTTAAAAACTGCATCACATCTCAACCAATAAAATAGATGTTTTGAACTGTAGATTATTAATAGTGAAATTAGATATTATGTGCCAAGATTTATATATTAAGAATATATATTAAGCTCATCAAACAACAGAAAACAGGAAAGAAGTCATTCACTAAGTGGGGAAGATTAAGATGTTTTAAGAAATAAAAAATGCTGAAAAGTTATTTACACTCTTACATTTAGAAACAATTAAGATTTGTGTTGTTAGACAGATATTCTCTATTAATAACTAAAAAAGATGTTAAAGAATATCAGGTGGTGATAAACATTTGAAATCATCAAGCTGGGAGAGCTGTTTACAAAAGAGGTGTCTGATGATATCTTTGGCTTGATAGTGTTGATTTTTAATAAATCTCAGAGATGACAGAATAATCTAGAAAGCTGAAGAACAGTTTATATTGTGCCAATATTCAGAAATGCCAAGTATGAGGAGCAGGACATTTGTAAGCCTAGGACATTTATCCTTAATGATGAAAAAGTGTAAAACTTTCACTGTTAAGGACATAATGTCGAGAAATTAATGTCCCATGACACCATTAACATGAATTTATGGGAAATATAAATTGTCCAATAAACCTAATTTTATTTTTAAGTTAATTGTAGATTATAACAGTGTTCATCATTTTTGTAGTATGTGGGAAATCAAGGCGTGTAAATTCTATTTTGTTGGGAATAATAGAGAATAAATACTAAACAGATAATAAATGCTCCACAAAGACATTTTGCTGACATGCATTTGAAGCCTACAGAATGAGCTCTCCTCACCAGCACAGTCTGACCCCTGGAAGTCAGTGATAAGAATGAACAAGAGAATAAAGAAAACATGCTCATCAATAAACTGGGTGGTGATAATACTACCTCCCCACCAACTATCACCATGCTTTGGTGGAAATCTGAACAAGAGAATGCTGAAAGAGGGTTTTCCATAAATACTTTTGTGGTAAGAATAAATTTTGGTAATCCTTGTCCTCAGGGCCTTACAAGGCCAGGGAGAAAACAGAAGGGTGTACAAAATCCTTTCCCTAAACTCTGTTGGAAAGTCTCCACATAATGCAATAAAGAAGAAAAATTGTTCACTCAAGTCCCTGCCTCTCATTCACATTTTCCTACAGTGACTCCAGAATATTATGAATCCCCTAATTTACAAACATAATATGTGCAAGGCAGATTTTCACACATAAAGGGGTATGTAAAGCTTAAAAAAAAAAAAAAAGCATTTCAGCTCATGGTTTGCCTCTGCTTTTATTATTTCAGCTACCTATGAAGCTTTAACATTACTAAACTGTACTGCGTTAAATGTTGTAAATTGCCATAAACCCTTTCTATTCATCATTTCAGTGCCATGTGTATAACAATTACTCTAACTGCACAGTAAATGCCAGGCCAAATTGTTCAGAGCCTTTTTTTTTTTTTTGTATATTTAGAAGTGATTGACAGAACATTGGAGGTACTTAAGGATACTGCTAAAAATGAAATGATTTTTTTTAACTTCATTCTATATCACAGAGGATTTTCAGGGATACATACGACAATTACCTATATTGTGTTTCTCATAATAAAGGTGAAAAACCCTCTGGGACTAAAATCTTGGGGCTTTCCAATTTATTGGGAGCCAAGGCAGTTTAATAAGCTTGTTTTTAACAGCTTGTTTTTTTTTTTTTTTTGAAGTATGATGCCTCTTCCAGGATAACAGATCTAGCGAGTTTGATAAGTAATATATTTTTGAAGTCCTTGAACATTTTAGTGAGGTAATAATTGTGTATAGGAAAAAGTCTTTACTCAAAAGTACCCCATGGAAGGCAAGAAGAAAAAAACTTTATGGTAAAGGGTCAGGTTTTGTCACATCTGATTAACAGGACAATGGTTCATGTTTCCATGAAAATGCCAATGTTAATATATTTATAAATATTGAGTGGATATTAGCAATGCAGCTTTTCTTGAATATCAAAAATTAGTTAATTACTAGAAAAATCCAGAGAAAGCTGCAAGAAAATATTAGAGGATCATGTGACTAGTAACTTGGTAGCACGTCAAACAGAACTAAAAAATACAGATTAATTTACAAAAGAGAGAACTTTTTAAGTTTCCTATGCACATTACAGGTCTATTATATCAACCCATATAATAGACCCAACAGGTCTATTATATCAACCAGGCTCTACTCAGAGGCACATGCTCCAAAACCTGGCATGTCTGAATGGGAAGGAGGAGATTTGGTCTGTTTAGCAAAATAGCAGCAGGGTAGATGACATGACATCTGCGAACTGGTGTTGGGTACTATTTCAAACAGCATGCAGGACTGGAGATATGACAGGTATGCTTCAGACTGGCAGTTCCCAGATTTATGCAGGGCATTTTTTCTACAGAAAAAAAAAAAATCTCAAGAAATGTGTCTGGCCATTTTGGATTCAAATATTTATTATTTTTTTTAAGAAATGGGTAAATATATTCCATTATTTTTAGTAGATTTTAAAAGCTAAAATTTCATGCTTTTCTGGAAATAAAAAAAAGCATATTTGTATACACGAAATATACACAAAGTATACACAAAGACAGCAAAAATCTTATTTTGTCTCTATGTGAATTGGTTTAAATATGTTTCAAAAGTGTTTTTAACCTTATAACTACCAAACAACAAAGGTCTAATTGCTTTGTGACTGACATGAAACTCTTTAAAAAAGAAATCAAAAAAACCCCAAACACTTGGGGAACAAAGTAAAGACTGGAAGAATGCAATAAGTGCTGCGAAGATGTGCATATTGTGTATGATGGTCTTCCAAAATGGATGCTAATTAAATCTCTTCCCTCTCCCAGGATATTTATCATGGCATGTACTGCTACTGTTATACCAGAGTGAAGTGCTCCAAAAAAATTCAGAGTTCTACTTTTCTGCCTGCTTGCGATGCATAGCATGTACAGTGTCAGGTGCAGAAGCACTTTCTGAGTTCCCAAACCCCTAGGATCTTGTTATAACTTTTTTTTTTATATGAGCAAGCTCAGGAATTAAAAACATAATTGAGACTGGTCAATCTTTTAAAGGTTTTTGCCCTTGAAACATGTGCATAATTCCCTTTCAACTCCACCCTCAAACTGGAAAATATCTTTAGTTTTCGGCATAAATTCGATTTGTGCATTCAAACTGAGAAAACATTTTAATTAAAATGCAGCCTACCCCTTTCAATTGAAAGTATACTTATAAATATTTTGATTAAACTCAAGTGGTGAAGCTGTTAGTTTGGGTGCAGGAGAAAAAGAGCTGGTATAACAATATAAAAATCTATTTTTTATCTGATTGGAGAGGGTTTTGAGTTTATTCTACCAGCAAACTTACAAACATTAAGCTAATCACTAACACTGAAACTGTTATTATAATACAAACAGCTATATTTTGATCACCTGAAAGCTCTTAATCTCTTTTGCACAATTGCTGTGCAGGAGCACCTCCAGTATTTCCTTTTGAAAGCTTAAGAAAGGCCTGGGTAAAATATATGATTCAGCCACCTTCTTAATCTGCTTTTAGAGTTGCTGCAATATAGCATGCAACCAGAGTATACTGCAATAATGAGGTCTCAATTCAGCACTTCATTTATGAAGAACACAGTGTAATGACACTAAAAGATGTGTCTACATTGCTGTTCTGGTTTGGAAGAGGAGTGCATATTTGTAGAGGAATCACCACCTGCTCTGCTTTAGTGCAGGGCAAGGAACCATAATTTTTTTTCATGGTCTTTATGTAGGCTTGCTTTCTTATAATACCAAACTTATCTAATACATTCTTTGTACTCTATACCATAAGTTTGACCAGAATCTAAACTACAGGGGGCCTTCTGCTGCACTAGTTGTCTTTGATATTTTTAATTTTGTAACTGTAAAATGTTAACATGGAAGAGTTTTGCATTTGAAATTTCATGGAGATTACTTTTAACATATTTTTTCTTTTAATAAGTGAAACATCCTCTTTTCAATGAAAAAAGAATTAAGCCAATGAGTCTTGCTTAAGGTTAGGTATTTTACAGTTTAGTCATGTGCCACTGATCTCATGTGTTTCATCTTCCCAGAAATTTAATTTTACATTTGAATTAAATTTGAATATAAAAATATAAGAACAACTGTAGTGAATCATACGGAAGGCTAAAACCTTGATTCCACAGTGAATTTGCAAGACTGGGTGTAAGAGGAGGGGAAACATAGAAGCATATAGAAGCCTCCAGCAGTTTCCATAAAAGGCATAATTGCCAATTAAAATTAAAAAAAAATACCTAATCCCGATAATTATCTATAAGAATTTAACTGAGAGGTTGGAAACAAGAAGTTTTAATGATAGATAAGAACTAAAATGCAGTTCCACTTCCTAGGGCTGAGAATTGCTAGTGGTTTCTTCAGTAATCTGTGACATCTGAAGCAAAGTATTTAGATCGAAATTATGCGATGAGCTTCAGCATATTTGTTATAATCAGAATGCAACATGACTGCTACGAGTAAACAGATTAATAACTGCCCAAAAGCACTGAAGTCTGTCATAAAAAATTATAGTTTTATCAGGAACGCTATAGGGCTTTGGGATCAGTCTCCTGTTTCACTTAAATACTGAAAAGAAAATAGGTATGATCTAGAAATTTCAAAAGCCACAAGATATGAATTAATCCCCCCCCACTGAAATCAGTAAGTTGTTTTTCTTACAACTTAAGGGAGAAAAAATATGATTGTCCTGATTTCCTATTTTATAGTCTTTTAGAAAGGCGCCAGTGTGTGGTGCAAATAAGATTTCTCCATAAGTTAAATCCTGTTCATTCAGTATGTTAAAGTTTAATTAGAATTTAATTGATTCACAGGCATCGTGTTGGTCATTTGTAGTCATTTACTGCCATAATTTCAGCTAGCCTTTAGATGTCAAGATTGCTTAGTGAACAGTGCAAGTGCAGCAAAATGACAGTCATTGAATTAATTTTCCCAGATGAATAATTTAATCAGACCCAGTATATTTCAGCAGAGAAGTTCAATCTACTGTTTTGCCTGTACTCCAGGAATACTCATCTGTTTTAATCACTACTTGATTTTTTTCCTTAGAAAACAGTGAAATTTGCCTTCATTGATTATATATATTTTATATCTGACCACTTCCCAAAAGCTCAAGATTTATGATTATTACTGAGATTAGTGAAAACATTCCCATTTAATGAATAAATTTTCATTTTTTACTTCCCCACCATGACTTTTTCTCAGGCAGATGATAATGGTATTTTAATATGTTTTAGTGTAATTCTTAGAAAACTGACTTAAGGGAAAAAAGAGAGAAAGAGTGTTATTGTATGCTTACATGATGACTAATTATTCACTTTCCTGACACTAGGGAAAATTAGTTCAACACATGCCATAGCAGGTTCTGCTCTTACTACTGGGAATATGAATTAACTCCTCTGGCTGCAGTAGATTGTGCGCAGAATTTAACTGGTGTAACTCAGATCAGAGCCTGTTCCAAAGATCTCGAATAATTCCTATAAGGCAAATACCTTCAGCTGTCAATCTTCCAGGCTGACCTGTCAGTATCACATAATAATTAAACAGCAGCTGGCATTAGTGCAAATTTATAATTGCTATAATCCTTATTGCTGACATGTCAATATTTAACTTGCATTAACCTTTCCTTTGAGGCTTACAAATAGTGCATCTCTGACTTGTTCAGTCTAATTTTTCATGTCACTGCCTTGCAAGGTACAAAGATTTATAATGTCATTATGTGATGGATACAGACCACTCCTTTACTTAGCCTTGTAAAATATACTAACTCTATAATAACATTGGTTTATATATTTTTTTTTTTCTGCCATGCTTGCAAACCACTTTTTAACCACTTAAACGATTTATAACATGAAGGCCATGTCTCAGAGACTGAGTGCAAAGATGTCGCTCTTGTGAATTTCAGACAGCTTCTTTGGAAAGTGTCATAGTCTATGCCATTGCTGTATATTGCAGACCTAGTTTCTGGAGTTATTTGGTTTGAAATGTAGTGTAACCAAATTTTTGATTACTCACGAGAAGTCAAAATTAGGCCATAATTTTAGTAGTCCCTTGTCAGAAAACAAATTTGAAAATTTTAGCCAGAGGGGTTTTTAATTAAAATTACCACAGCCTTGTTCGCAAACAAAAATGATCAAAAGAACTTGTACACTGTCTCACTCTGAAGTGCTCCTTACCTCGTACTATATTTGAAACTAATATATAGTGTATAAACTTTGATCAGAATAAATAATAATTGTATTCCCTATGTGATTAGATTTTTTTTTTCCGTCACTGATCATAAGCTTATTAAAACTATTATCATTAGATGCAGTGTTATTTTGGGCTTGAAATACTTGCCATGATCACACAAAAAGTCAAGAAACTACTTCAAAACTCTTGTGGCAGCTCTTCTGCTCATAACACCAAAACCAATCATATTCTAGAAAGCTATCCCATATTTCCATTTCCTAACTTATGCTGGTTACCTTGCTTGACACCTTGTAAGGTTCTGAGTATTACCTATCAAGTACCTAAATGTCCTTATATTCCTTACAACTGTACTGCTATGGACTAGTAAAACAGTTCAACACATTTTAAATGCTGGCATTTGAAAATTCTCATTATAAAGTAAAATGAAAGACTTAGGCTTAACAGCTGAGTATTACGTCTTCATTCATGTCATCTGATCTTTTAATTGCCTGCTCAATAAAGGCAAATTATAGGACAGGACTCTTCCTTAAAATGTGAATCATAATTCCACCTGGTGTAGATAATGTTGAATGATTTATTGAAATCATAAATAGCCTATATGCATGTTTATAATTAAACAATCCAATTTATGACTTACTATTGTATTTCTGAGGGGGTTTGACTCTTGTTTTCCTGGGGAATTACTGCTTATGTCTTCCAGATAAAGTTTTAGAGCAGTACCTAAGTGTGTAGTGAATTGACCAATGCCAGGCATCAGCATGGCAGACACAGTAGATTGGACTAATTCAGACTGATTAGCAGCAAATGAGAAATATAAACATGAGTACATTAGACCATACTATATATGCACAACTCCTTTAATGTCTAAACATTCTATAAAAACTCTGAATTTTCTTTTAAAAGAAATTATTTTTAAGAAGAAATTGTTGCACTTTTAGAACAAATGTTTGAGCAGTCTGGAGAGCCCATGTGTCCTACAAATTCTAAGAATGAATTTAATGATTGCTATGGTTACATCAACACATACTGTAATACGATATAATCAGCTGTGATGTGCTATGGCACAGAAATTGCAAAGATATGGTTGATTAAAAAAAAAAAGCCGTTGCCAATATGTTCTTGTTTAACAAACATACAAGCTATTTTGAAGTTCCAGAGAGGTTTAAGATGCATGCTGTCATCTTTGTTTAGCTATTGTGATGGCTTCTCAAAATGTTTCAGATTGATCTAGTAACATTTTAAAAAGAATTACCTGGATTTAAGAAATAAAATCTTCTAAAAAAAACAGAGGGAAGCTAATATTTTTGCTTATAAATCTCTTCAAACACTATTTTTCTTGTAACTTGGTGTCCTAAATGCAAAATAAGTAAGTTATTATATCCCTTTTCCATCGCGTGCTATCCATGTTAATGCCCTATGGTGTATGTACACCTATTTGCCTTCTCCACTCTTTCCACTAATAGATTTTTCAGGATTTATTTTTCTCTTCCATTGAATCTTATTTTTCCTAAAATTTGTTTCCTGTATTTCTTGAATTAAATCAATTCTGTGGGTTTTTTTGTGCCTTTTTTTTTTTTTTTTTATATTGTTATATCATATAATCTTACATGGAATGGTGTCATGGTTTAAGGCCCTCATGCAGTTCTGCTCACTCACTCCTCCCTCTTTCTTCCCTAGTCCCAGGGGACGGGGAGGAGAATCAAAAGAATGCAACTTTCACAGGCTTAGATAAGAACAGTTTAGTAACTAAGGTATAACACAAACCACTACTGCTACCACCAATAATAATGATGACAAGGCAAATACAAGAAAAGTATACAAGAGCTCACCAACTAATTTCCACTCAGCATGACCCAGCAGTGCACCCCCATCACCTCATACCAAATCTGAACACGCAGTGCCTCACCCCACCCTTCTGAGTCTCTTGCTCTCCCTTTTTACATCCTGAGCGTGTTGTGCTGTAGTATGGAATACCTCTTTGGCCAGTTTGGGTCAGGTGTTCTGTCTCTGCTTCCTCACGGTTTCCTCCCAGCTTCCCCTCCTCCTTGGCAGAGCATGAAACTGGGAAAATCCTTGGCCAGCCTAGACATTCTAAGCCATAACTGTAAGCACTGGTGTTACCAGCACTGTTCCCAAGCTGAAAATCAAAAACACAGCGCTGCACCAGCTACTATGAAAAAGAGAAAAAATGACTGCTGCTGCTGAACCCATGACAGGTGGGACAAATAGTTTGGCTTGGAAATGACTTTAAAGACCATCCAGTTTCAGTCCCCCAGGAACACTTTCTGCTAGACCAAGCTGCTCAAAGCCCTATCTTTATCCAGCCTGACCTTGAATGCTTTGAGGAGTGGGGCAGTCACAGCTTCCCTGAGCAACCTGTGCCAGTGCCTCACCACTCTGACAGTAAAGAACTTCTTTCCAATAGCTAATCAAAATATACTCCTTCTCAGTTTAAAGCTGTTACCCTATGTCCTATCACTACCTGCTCTTCAAAGAAAAACCCTCTCTTTCTTGTATTCCATTTTAGGTAGAGGGAGGCTGCTCCAAGTTCTTCCTGAAGCCTTCTCTTCAGGCTGAGCAACCCCAACTCTTTCAGCCTGTCTCCATAGCAAAGATGCTCCAGTCCTCTGATAGCTTTTGTGGCCCTGATGAGATCTTATGATCATCTTATCATAATACCTTTCCATTTTTACATTATGACCTTGTAGTTTTGATGCTCGGATTTCAGAGGCTTTCCTTTTTTTTTTTCTCTCAAAAATGATATTTTCAACACCAGGCACATGGCAGAAGTAATTGGAGAAGAAATTAAAAGACAGCACGCATTTGTAGATCTTGTGTCAAAAGGTGGCTCCTCCGTATAACACACAACTAACTGTTTGAAAGAAAAGTACTGAAAGCCCTTCCTATCAGAGTTTGTAATTTCCAAATTATTTTTCATTACAAATTGAGCAATACGAGGGAAAGTGTGAAAATACAATGAAATAAATATCTGATGTACTTTTAAAGAATAATACTGAATTAAAAAAAAAGCATACATTTTATGGTAGAATCTTTTATTTAACTGAGAGAGTTTTGGGCTTCCATTTGTGTCTGATTATGCATTTTTCGTTAAAATACCACTGAATAGTACCATGTGGTAACACTGTGCCTTCACTCAACTCCTCTGTATGTAAGAGAAGGATGCGGAGCCAGTCTCTAGCAGGAAATGTCTGTCTGGAAGCGAGCCCTCTTATTTTCTGTGACCATGTAGATAATGTGCAAAAATTAATCTCCAACACTCTTGGAAGTGGACTCTGCTTTGAAATTCCAAGGGGTGGAGAAGCCTTAATTTGCATCAAAAGTTCAAAGTAGTTTCTATGTAAATTATATTCTTTTTCCTTGGTGTAGGCAATTGCCTTCTTAGTGTGCAGTATTTTGCTTGTATGCAGAATCTCCTGCTGGGTGGCAAAGTTTTAGATGTTAAAATATCTGCATTGACAACTATAACTTCTGTGAGCCTCAAGACTTTCAGGTAAGAAGAAAAGCTTACTGGAAAATATCTGTAGATCATCATAAGGAAACAAATATTTTCAATATTTAGAGTTTAAATGTTTTGTGAGATTTTTAATATTTAAAGTTACCAATACTAAGCAGATGGGATAGAATTACTGTGTCAAACTTTGGTATATTATTGGTGTATGATTGTTCAAGTAGTGATTTTTGCATAAAACATTCACTTGTGGTTCTTGCCTCTTCAGTATGCAAGAACACAAGATCACCACTAAAATTTATTTCCACAGATTTCTGTGGTCTTTAGCCTGGAAAGGACAATTCTTATAGGTTATGCTGTGTCTGAGTATAAAATGAGCATCTGCATCAAAAATAGACATTTACATTTTCAATGGCATAAAGTGTACCAGCCAACCAGCCAAGCAAAGAGGGATGAATTACTGGATGACATCAACTATCAATAGGTTTTACTGCATTTATGTGAAAAAACCATCACTGCCAGAGTTTATTCTAAGATAGTAGATTATGAAAAAAAAACTTTCAGGAAAAGTAATGGAAATCTCATAATTACAGACATGTAAAAGCCTGTCTGTATAAAGCTCAAGAGAATATATGGTTTTATTCTGCTTTCGCTGAGGGTGAACTAAGTAAGCAAACAAGCATTCTTTCCAAGTTTAATGTTCTGTGACTATGTATTTTATACTGACCAGTATGATTTATTTATTCTATAGGAGTCAAAATCTTAGGTGTGCCGTGTATTAAGTTATGATAGAATAACAAATGCTTGCAAATAAAATATTATTTTCCCTTCTATCTCTTTCTTCTAAGTTAGGTAGGTCTTATAAAATAGATGTGGAAAGAAGCACTGGTTCAACTTCAGCAGGAGAGTAATCAAAGAATATACTGATAGGTAAAAATATAGCTCAACTTGTGAATGTTACCAGGCAGAAGGTAATTGAGTGTATGCATTTGGAAAGGTTGAGTATCCCAAACTGAACTTCTGAACTCTCAGGCAGAAGCCTCCTATGTGCTAGCTGCAGCTGGTATGGCCTGGCTATGAATTTTTGTAACACCTCGGCTAAACATCAGTGTCAGCAGTGTCATCCTCAATCTTACAACTGAGGAAGAGATTTGAGGGAGATCCATCAACTAGAGGGCCAGTTGTGTGTTGCACTTCTTTATCTAGACTATGTAGACTGGGAAAATTAAGACTGGAAGGAGGTGTTGGATAGAATAGGGATTCTCAAAAGGAAGAAGAGGTCTCTTGTACTGGCCATTGTACTAGTTGTACTGTCACAGCTCTCTGCCCAACTTCCCCGGGTTGGAGTCCATCTCCCGGGCATGGACTGGAGACATAGGGAATGTGGTGTGCAAGGAGGAGCCAGTGAGCATGTGTGTGACATAACTGAGTGGTGTAGAAGGGTATCTCCTAGGTTTTTAAATAAATCACATTATCCAAATCCACTATGGGTTTACGTCATCTCAACTGTGACAGTACTATTGCTCCATTTTTAATCAGACTTGGGAATTATGCATTTTTTTCTTACTAAAAGGTCGCATTTGCCTTCTTATAACTTGAGGTTTTGTCCTTGACTTGTTCCCTTTAAAGGTTTAGAGAGTTATTAATGCTTAATTTTAAAGTTACACTGTACTTACAGGATCTTAAAATTGCCTTAATGAATGAGAAAATGAATATTTTTCAGTTGTGTTAACAAAATCCTCTGATATCTATTGATTTAGCTGCATACAGTCACAAATTACTGTGATTTTCATACATTTCAGTAATTCTTCTAGTGGTTCAGATTGTGCATATCCAGATATTACATCCCATTTGGTCTATATATATCTTACATACATTCATATTTTGAAATTTATATTAGTATATAGAGTTTAATTTGTATCCTGCTAAAATCAGAGAGAAAAGGTAAGTGATGTCCAACATTCACGTTTTAATTTTTTTGCAGAAAATCCTTGTTTCAGAATCAAGATGACAAGACATAAAATTGGTTATGAAATACCCGCTTGTACTTTTGCTTCTTATCTTCCTTTCCCTCAGAAGGATTAAGGCCTGTACAGAGATGCCTAAATAGGAAACCACCTCATTATTTTTTCATATTTTTTCTCATTTAATTATGTCTTCCTCCTGACACACTTTTGATCTATGTTACCATGCATAAATCATATCCGATTCACAGAGCAATCTGACCTTGGGAAAAATTGGACTCTCTCAGGTACAAACTACATTTCAGAAAGTTTATACAGGTTTACAGAGATCTAGTTGCAAAAAAATGTTGGAAATAATCAATCACTGTTTCTTTTGCAAAATTTCATATTGAATTATTTCTTGCAGTCTAAACCTACCTTATTTTGATCAGGTACAATGAGCCACTAGCAAAACCTTTCAACTGATGCACAAGCCTGGCAATAAAACTGACTCATCTCCAAATCTTAAAAAAGCAGATGTGAATTCCTGATCTACATGAAGACTATGGGGAATTTCACCATTAAATGTGTGGGAGTCCTTTCCACCCATTGCAGGGTAGTCAGTTTTCCAAAGGAAATGAAATTAGTCACATGGTATTTTACTTTTCCATTCCCTTGAATTCATTTACAAATTTCAGCTGTTTCTGAGACCTTATTCCCTCACAAAAAAACAATGCCAATACAGGGAACAGGGAAGAAAATGAAGCTTCTTGTAAAGCCTCTTTAGACTTTAGTACAGAAATCTTAATTAAGACTAGCTAACCTATAAGGAAAAAAGCTAAATCAGAAGGATTTGATGGTGATTTGATGACTGCAGTATACCTAAAAAAAAATAACAAATCTATCATGTGCTACAGATTAGGCAGAGAAGAGATTCAGAACAGACCTGTGGAGAAGGACTTGGGGGTGCCGGCCGATGAGAAAATGAACGAGACAGCTTCCGGGTGCACTTGCAGCGCAGGAATCTAACCATATCCTGGACTGTAGCAAAAGGAATGTGATCAGCAGAATGTGGGAGGTGTTCTTCCCCCTCTACTCTGCACTTGTGAGACCTCACTTAGAGTATTGTGTGCAGTTCTAGTGTCCTCAGCATCAAAAGGACATGGAACTATTGGAACAAGTGCAGAGGAGGGCCATGAGGATGATCAGTGGATTGGACCACCTACCATATGAAGAAAGGCTGAGAAAGTTGGGTCTGTTCAGCCTGGAGAAGAAAAGGATGCATAAAAACCTCTTAGCAGGCTTCCAGTATCTGAAGGGGATCTTTAAGGATACTAGGGATTGAGTCTTCATTAGGGACTGTACCAAGAGGACAAGTGGTAATGGGTTCAAACTTAAACAGGGGAAGTTTAGATTGGATCTTGAGAAGGAAGTTCTCAACTGCAGGGGTAGTTAGACACTGGAATGGGTTGCCCAGGGAAGCTGCGAATGCTCCATTGCTCGTGGTGTTCAAGGTCTAGATGGACAGAGCCTTGAGTGGCATGTTTTAGTGGAGGTGTCCATGCCCCTGGCAGGAGGGTTGGAACTAGATGACCTTAAGATCTTTTCCAACTCTAAGTATCCTATGATTCTATGATTTTCAAAGTAGCCAGCTCTGCCCCTGTCCCCTGCCCACTTTCACAGACAACACCTGAACTAGTTGTGTAAGTTCTCTGAAAGGAGAGGTTTAATGAAATAGTCGTCTAATATGTCTGACGAGGAATGAAGGTTGCTTGAGGTAGAGGCAAGGGAGACTGAGATTTCCTGAGATAAACAGGCTTCATTACTGAAGGATACCTGACTGTTAAAGTAGTATATGAAGTATAACACCCTGAAGACACAAAGGAAGAAACTAATACAACCTGCTGACACCTGTGGTCAGGCCACTTCAGTGTGATTTCAGATCAGCTGAGCTGGAATGCTTCCAAGAGAAGCCATGTGTAAAGATACTGCTTCCAGAGCTGCACAGCCTTACGTCAAGAAACTCCATCAAAATAATTTTTGGATGCGTGATCACCAAAGATGGGAAGAGGGAGGAAAAGTAGTGAAGGGAAGCCTTGCAGCAGCTTCAGCTCATAATGTATTAAAAGTAACAAAGATGTAAATAGAGAATAACAGAAAATAATTCTTTGTAACTTTGTTGTTAACCATCTGAAACCAGGACAAACTTCAGGACTCTAACTTGAATCCTCTGAATAACCACTTACTATACACTTACCATTAGCTAAAAAGGAAACCAGAATCCCAGTGTAAAGTGCTTAGAATGCTATCTGTACTGGGCAGCTTACACAGTGAGAATATTTCTCTTCTGCTGAACAAAATTCAGAAGGATTTTCGTGTACTTGACTTTTTCAGGGTCTGTAATCCCCTTTTTTTCATTGGCAAATAAGTCCTAAACAAGAGTCAGGCAACCAATTACCTTCATGGCTCAGGGACTACTTAATCAAAAGAAGGTAACGAGTAGAAAATTCTCATATAATATACTAGCTGAAAGTATTGTTCTCTTCAGAATTGTGCACAGAAAGATGACTAAAAATTAGAAGAAAATAAAGACTAGCACTGAAAAGAAACAAGCATTTACTTGTAACTACAACTGGAAAAAACAAAATCTTGAAAGAATTGTCTTTCTCGAGATCATGGGTACCGAACTGATACAGAACAAAGAATGGCAGAAAAGGAACAAATTTATTGATTGTGGGAATACTTGTGCTATCTGAATACTTGAGGGATGCAAAATATATGCAAATAAAAGATTAGAAGTACATGAATACATTGAGATCAAATTCTGAACACAAGATAAATGAAAGCACAATAGTAAGAAATAAAACTCTTAAAGAGGTAACAGCCTTATAAAAATGATGACAAAGTATTTTAGAAATAGTTTTAGGATTTTGTGTTAAATATGAGCACAATGCTATTTGTTGGCATGATTGCCATGCTAGAGTAACCTCCTCTCTGCCAAAACAGAGGTTTTTCATTTTCTTCAGTCTGTGACCTTTTAAAATTACAAGAGTTCAGCGGCAACCAATTTAGAGCATCCATCATTCTCATCACAGCTGCTCCAATGTCCCTGAGTACATGGGTGCTGAAATGGGAAAGAAATTAACAGTTCATTTGTGAAAAGTGTACTTTTTTTCCCAAGTGCCTGATGAGACATCTCCCTCAGTGTGTCTGTTGCAGATGAATCAGCTTTCATACTTCAGTACGCAAAATCTACACAAAATAGCAAAACCATACACTGAAATACCTGGAAATAATCAAGAGAAATACAGAAATTATCAGATCTTTATTATGAATTCCTGGAACAAAGAAAAAGTGATCAACATTACAAAAACAACATAAATATTTCAGTGAATAGACAGGTCAATAAATAATAATGATGGGAATAATTTTTTTCTTGATATATAGCATTTAATTCAGAGTCTATATTTGAACTATTAGCAATAAGAATAGCAGTCATACAATATTTGCTGCAGTTCATTAATTCCAATTTAACTGTGTAATATTTAAAAATTTGGCATCCAATTCAAAATATGGGGCACCTGGTGCTGTTTAAAGATACATACTATACATGGAGCATTCAGCTCCAACCTTTGTCCAAGATGCCACTCCATCAGTTCAATTTGTCTGTGTTTTCAACTGTCCCAAAAGACTCTTCTAAGAAATAAGTCCAAAATAATGCATGTAAGTGCAGCAGACAAATTATTCAGAACATCATGGCTTAATTATACTTTCATAAGTAATTTGTGGTTACTCATGTGCTCTGTATTATTTCTGTGACTATCTAGTGCATGTAGTCTTTCAAATGGGAAGACAAAATATACTCCACTTCTGGGGGTTATTTCAATGAAGGCACTCCAGCCTCCAGTGCCTGGTTTGGCCATGTGTAGTGTATCACAGACAACATCATCAGGAAGACATCTCATTTACCAAATTTTGTGGCATGCCTGACCTGGTCCTGGCCCTCACTCTGACTTGCCCAGTGTATGCTACATACAGCCTGTGATGAAGCACATGGTGCAGCATGGGCTGCAATTGGTGGTGATGGGAGTGTGTCTGACCACAGTCGCCTTACTGTGCCAGCACATTGTGCCAATCAGGGGAGAAAAGGAGGAGGTGATTTCAGATAGCTCTTAGAGGAAGGCATAGGCACCTTAATGAAAGATATTGTGACAGAGCCAGGTATGCAGTCTCCAGTGTATCCTGATAATTATGCATCCAGAATAAAATCATGTTTCACAGGAGAATCTCTAGATGTCTGAAACAGATAAAGATAAGATACAAGAAAATGCTGAAATTGTAGACAAAATCCCAGTTTCATTAAAGTCAGTGGGAAAACTATTTTAGTGCATTGCATCACCCAATATTGTTATTGGTAAAAATTCTACAGGTACGTATAAAAAGGAAGTCTTAGCTTAGAAATGGGTTATTAGCACCAATCATCTTCTGACTTACTGTATAAATTCAAGTTTTCCAGGTCTTTCGGGAGCCAATGGCCATGATTTCTCAATGTTTATAAGGTTAATGCTCAGCCTCAGTAAAAGAGTCACTTTGAGGGCTGCAGGTATTAATATGTGGAAACAATAGGTTGCAAATGATAAAAAAGTTCATGATTCCATTCAGGATTTAGATATTTTACTTTTCTTTCCAGTGTACTCCAACCTAAGCAAATCTTTCATTTATTTGCTTCCTGTTTAATAACTGACATTTCAACTAGAAATCTTATATTCATCCTTTACAAGATTATTTATAAAAGATTTTTTTTTATACTTAAAGTTCCTAATTAAATCAGTCTTTCAATCAAATTCCTTGTTAAACTACTGTTTAACTATAAAACTAAGGGGTCTGGTGGGGAGGAGAAAGTCTGCCAAAACTCTTCTTCATAAGGACTAAGACCCCAAGCTTCAGACCTTAAGTTACTAATAGCTTAAGGCTATTAATATCACAAATCTTTGTGAATTTCAAAGTGAATATACTTTATCATTAAATAGGCAATGAAAAAAATCAGAAAGTATATCTTATAAGCATCTATTTTGTAAAATTCTCTGTTGGCCAGAATTAAAAAGTTTTCAGTATTCCTGAAAATCTCTGAGCAGCACAGAAGTGAAAATAAAAAGTAGACAGTAAAAAATGCAATTGTATTTTGACTACCCATGTCAATCAAAAATAATAAACATGTCAATTCTTATCAAGGATCCCTGAAAACACACTTCTGATTACCAATATTGATCACCCTGAAATTACACTTACTCGCAACTTTTGTGGTCTTTCGTCGTGCAATGTGTTGATTACTCATCTTAGCATCAAGTAGTAGAAGTGGGTTTATCTTTACAGACTAGAGTGCTGTAATGAGTTCCTATGTGCTTAAGGTTTTTTTTGCTTTGGTTTGGGTTTGTTTTTTTTTTTTTTTTTTTTTAATTTTAGTTAAGTCTAAGGGGAGCAAAATTAAAAATATTTTTTGCCACAGCCAACAAACTCAGGACTTAGAGGAAAACACTGGGCCTCTTGATGGCACATTTAAAAGTCTTTTAGTCTGGGATTTTCTGGATTTGTTTGAATACTCAACCCAGCATATTGGAGATCTATATGGAGCAGAGTTCTAATTTCTATTTTTGCAAGGCTCTAGAGGATTCTTCTATGGCCAAGGTCATGCTACAAACTGACAGATACCCTCCAGCTATTATCAAAACAAATATTTATTATGAAAAAAAAAAAAAAGGCAAAGAAAAAATTTTTTATTGGACTAAGCGCCTGAAGAGGTAAACAAATATGATGCATGTTTAAAAAGCAACTAACCTCTTAATTCACTGTGACATGAGCTCAAACATCCTTTGCAGAACTGTGAAGTAGTCACATGCTGGAACTAGAAGACAAAAATTTTTGGATGTTCTTTGTGTTAGGATCTTTTCTGTATACACAGCAAACCAACCTTGCTTAAGGATTTCCCTCAAAGACATGTTCTGTCTAAAAAGATATGCATCTGAAAACAGATTTTGCTTGAAATACATATTTTTTAAAAAACAGTTAGAATAGAAATTATGATAATGGTTATATAGCAAATATTAATATTACTAGAAATAACAATAAAAATCCCAGGCTGTGATATCTTACTTGGAATAAACACTTTAACATCTCTGCTATATAATATACTCCTATAGCATTTTAAGAAAAGGATAATCTGCCTGTGGTACCAACATTGATAATTCTTTCATTAGTTACAGAGAGAAGCTTTAGAGCTAGCACTTAGTGATCTGTTCATTTAGTCAGGTGGTTCAGTAGGTGGTTAACTGTAAAGTTCAGAGTAGGATCACAGAAAATCCTGCTGCCATTTCTCAAAGGCACATCTTTATTTCTGTCAGATGGTCTAAAGCTAATGCTTCAGGACAGAAGATGAAGGTATGGAGGGCAGAAAGATCCATTTCATCTTCTAAGTGAACACTAGGATTATAGTCAAGTAAATAAATCATAAATAGTGTTATGACCATGGATAGGTATGATCAGAGTGCTGTATAGCATTTACAATTAACATATAATTACGCCTAAAATTTACTTCAGTGTGCTAGTATTCTTGACAAAATACACTGATTCTTCCTCTTCCTTTGAGAACTGATATATTTTAGAATTTCTTTGTGGATGAAGTTATTTTTAAAAAAGGAAACAAAGTGAGACAGTCAGGGTTTGCTTATCTTCTATTATTTTATGCACAGCCACCATTTTCTAACAAAACCTTAAACCATTTTTCATGGTTTAAGGCCCTCAAACAGTTCTGCTCACTCACTCCCCCCTCTTTCTTCCCCAGTCCTGGGGGTTGGGGAGGAGAATTGAAAGAATGCAACTCCCACAGGTTGAGATAAGAGCAGTTTAGTAACTAAGGTATAACATAAATCAATACTGCTACCATCAATAATAATACAAGAGAAATACAAGGAAAGAGAATACAAGAGATTCTCACCTGGTACCTAGCCACGCCACGCAGTGCCCCCCTCCATCACCTGATACCAAGCTCGACTACACAGTGCACCCCATCACCTCATATCAAATCCCAGCCATGCCGTGCACACCCTCCTTGCACCACCATCTTTTCATGTCTCTGTTCCCCATCTCTACATCCTGGACATGATGTGCTATGGTATGGAATACCTCTTTGGTCAATTTGGGTCAGGTGCCCTGTCTCTCCTTCCGCCTGGCTTCTTCCCGGCTCCCCTCCTCCCTGGCAGAGCATGAAACTC
>JASSUY010025523.1:0-54818 GCA_032466535.1 Forpus xanthops
GGAAGTTTAGATTGGATCTGAGGAAGAAATTCTTTACTGTAAGGGTGGTGAGGCACTGGAATGGGTTGCCCAGGGGAAGTTGTGAATGCTCCATCACTGGCAGTGTTCAAGGCCGGGTTGGACATAGCCTTGGGTGACATGGTTTGTGTGAGGTGTCCCTGCCCATGGCAGGGGGGGTGGAATTAGATGATCTTGAGGTCCTTTCCAACCCTAACTATTCTATGATTCTATGATTCTATACTTAATAACATGACAAAGTACACGAACTGTGAACTAGTAATTAGAAAGTATAAGGTTTGATAAATAAATGCTTTTAAAGGTCTTGTAGGGATCCATTTCTGAAACCTCTTAATTGCACGAGCCCATCAGCTTCAGGACACCAATACCTTCAGTATGATTGTTTGTGTGAATAAGAATAACTCATAAAGCTTAAAGGCTGGCAGGATTAGGGACTGAATGTAAGCTCTTTCACAAATTTTTATTTAAAGTTATTAAAAAAAAGATAATAAGAAGTTTGATTCTTGCTTAGTCCAAGGGCAATGTATTATCAACCCATGATTCTGATGGTTTTAACTCCAGACCATAGTACAAGTACAAAGAAATACGAGAACAAATCTCTAGAACTGAAGTGTGCTCTCATTTTAGCAAGGTGAATCTGGGCAGGTTTCTTTGATTTACGTCAGCACAGCCAAGAGAACATTTCCCTTCCATCTAGTCAGGCATTGCTCCCATTGCAGAGCTCCTAACAGCAGTCTACAGAACAAATTGAAGTCCTTCTGCATCCAGAGGAATCCTTCACAGCATGAAGCCTCATAAAAACCACCAGGAGAGGCTGAACTTAGAGGAAGGGTTTTAGGGAAACACTAAATTTAATACTAAACCAAGAAATATTTTAGTGACATTTACATTAAAGAATATACACACAAAAGGGGAGATTCACAATCTACAATTATCAAATTCTGGAACTCTCAAAAGCACAGAGGATATGCTGCTTCTGCTCTCAGCAGGGAAAGAAAAGGTTGTGCATACTCTGCATTTCCAAGCCTCAAAGGACCTAACCTTTTGTTTTTAAATCAGTAGGTATAAAATGGAGCTTTATACCTCTTTCAAAACTAATTCAACTAGCCACAGAAAGACTTTCTATAGCAAAACGTAAAGAAAATACATCTCTTTCACATGTAACCCTGATCAGCTTCCCTAACCCATATTTATTTTCAAAGGTTTTCAAATGTTTTGGAGTCATATTCACAAGATTCCTTCCTGAAACACTTTTGATGACTTTACTGAGATCTAGTAACACTAAGAACTGCAGCTCAAAGGCAAACCTATTCAGGTTTGACCTTGAAAATTACCTTGAAAAACATGAGAGACAAGAACATGGAAATTATTTTAGGTATGGAACCTAGATAACAAACTGACTGTGTCTGGACTAGAACTGGTATGACTGGAGGTGCTCCTGCCTTCTTGTAAGCTGAAGAGTCCCTAAGGTTCTGATGTGGTACCATGACTTCCCGTTAATCAGCAAACACAACTTCAGCAGAAAAGATAACAAGCTGGTAAATATACATAAAACTTGGCTGGAAATTAAGACTATATAATGTCACAGGAACTGTCTCCATGATAAAATGTAACAGGGTCAAGATTTTACTGTGTTCTTCTAGATATTAAAGGACACTGTATAAATTATATCACTCAAAGTAAGCATACCCATACACATCAACAGAAACCACAAACAAGTGTCCTGCAGCTTCACTGGGTGCTTAGGTCTGGCAGGTAAGACCAGTCATAATTCTGAGCATGTGGGTAAGCTCAGAACTAGGTCAGTGTGCATTATTATAAAACAAATTTAACTGCTCAGCTGACTAACAATGTCTTGCAGCCTGCAAAGATGGCAAAAGGTCCAGTAATTATAACAAAGCAGTGCCAGCCCGTCCATGCAGACACATAGCAAGTCCCTGATATCAAGAAATAATTGCAAATTCACCACAGGAAAAAAAATTGAAAGAGGAAAGGAAGCATGAAGTAAGAAAAGACGGCATCAATATTGATGGTCTATCATAATCTTCATTAATCAGAAGCACATTAAAGTGATCTCCAAAAAGCAGTAATTTCTTAAGTCAGAATTAGTAACTAAAATTTTTGAGGACATGCTCCTGGGAAACATCTGCTTTTTAAACTGCTTCCCCCTTAATAACATTATCAAAGGCAGTTTGTGAGAGAAAGAATTAATTCTTGATAATCAAGTAAAACTTCATTTTGGCAGGTCAGAATAAAGTAAAATCCTAATCCATACAGGCTTTAGCCTTGGAATAATATTTGAAAAGCTTCAAGCTAAAGAGACTTGGTTTTCACTCAGAGTTTTGTTGAATGACTTTTCATTGTGATTGCAGAGTCTCCAGCTTCCTGCCTTTACCAGTTGAACAAACTGCACTGATAATCTGAAGGAAAACAACTGTTTCTCCTCCTGCCCATCGCAATCTACTCAGCATGGAGTACTTAGGATTCTTGCACCTCACTCTGAAGAATTCAAACCCCCTCATCTTCCCTCAAGCTCAGCCTATCCTTTATCCTATTATTTTGACTGTTCAATGGCAGTGTTGACAATGCACTTTCTCTAGCAATTGTTTCTCTCTGATTTCCAAAGCAGGATGTTCCTCTTTTAAAAAATACAAAAAAAAAAAAAAAAACCAAAAAAAACCACCCAAGAACATTTTTCTACAAGCAGAAAAATCTGTCCATTGGTGTGCTGACCAATTTCAGGCAATAAGCTGGTCTCCTGGCTGAAATTGCTTCACAGAAGCCATGACCTCAACACACTAATGGGAATTGAATCATTTCCTTCATTAATCTCTGCATTTGTGTGGTTAAACCAGCACATTTCCATTGCTGTTGATGCTGAGTATGGTATTCTTATATTGTTGCTCAGCCAATTCAGTGACGTTTCAGCTGTAACCAAATTTGGGTATAGCTGTGAATGAAATCATTCCATCTCAGACCAGTAAAAGGCCAGTAATCCCAAACCCACCTAAACCAGCAGCAGTATAAACCACGTAAATCAGGGCTCATGATCTATGTACTGCTGAGCTCCATAGGAAGGGAAGGACTGAGAGGGAAGAGGAGTTGAAAGGGAGAGATAGTGAGGTGATGCAGATTTTCACACCTTCAAAGTCACCACAGTAAGTAGATTTGCCCTAAGGGATACGTGCTTTTAGCTGAATGAGTAACCAAACAGTACCTTCTTCGATTCAAAGCTGGTTGGATGTGACGAAGATTTAAAATCAATAACTTAGGTCAAATTCTAACTGGAGAAATTAAAATGTAGATGAAAATAAGCTTTCATTCAGAATCCAGTTCCATTCAACACCCTGGAGAGATAAAATCCCAAAGTGTCAGAAATGACCTAGACTTGAAGAAGTTTTGAAGGCATATTTTTCAGGGGTACAAGACTTGGCATGAAAAATTATTCTCACAGCAGTGCCAAATCCCTGGAGAATGGTTTATCCTAAATCTGGCTGGCTTAATTCTCCTTTTTCCTTTATCTGTCAAGTCTCTCCTTAAACATTTTAAAATTATAGATATCTTGTAATTCAGGCAGTGGGGTAAATATGCATAAAATAACAACATGTGTGAGGAATTTGCTTCACAGCCAACATATGATGCCTGCTTTACAGTACATCTGAGAAACATGAACTTCAGCTCATTCCAATGAGTCTGACTAAAAACATTCAAAAAATAAACAAATCCAAGGGATGGCAAGAGCTACACATATGCAGAATGGCTCTCCTCAGAAAACAAACAGGTTTATCATTCCTCTTTGAATTTCCCAGGGGAACACCTGTGATTTTTTTCAAATCCCATGTGCACCAAGCAAAGCCAACTTAGTGGTGGATTTGGTAGTATTAGGTTAACAGATGGACTCAATAATCTTTACATCTTTTTCCAACCTAAATGATTCTATGGTTCTATCATGCATCAGCATCCCTTCCCACCTGGGGAGTGATGGAGTTCGGATGGAGAAGGGTAGCACCAACACTCTCATGCTGTTCCCATGGAGCTCCTATTCACTCAAGGGTTAGCAGTGGAAAACCTGGCACAAGACAACCCTACACACAGGAAATGCTGTATCTTATCCATTATTCCCTGCTCAGTTGGTATCAGCCTATTTGTTTTGCTAATGGAGTCATTTATAGAAGGCTGAGACAAACAATTCTAACACAATTGTCAAAAAAACCCATACTACAAATATTTATAAGGTGCTTCTTGTGTCCGGTCTAAACACTATTTGTTTCCTCAAGAAACACAAAGCTCTGAAAGAGAAGGCAAGAATAATTTCCAAAATCACCAGCATGTGTAATTCTTCACCTTTTGGAGCAACACTGAAAGGATATGTTTTTTAATGCTTCGTTGTTGTTTCATTTTGGTTGCCTTAATATTCCTAGAATCTTGAGTACAACATTTTTCCTTTTAAATGCTCACGTTCCTTCCCATTTGTCTAATATTGATTTGCCTCCTGCCAGTTGTGCAGAATTCTATTTTTACATGCTTTAGTTGGACCCCTTGTTTTCAACAAACTTCATGAGTGCTACCAAGAGACCTCATAAAATGAAAGACACTAGTTAACCATATAGCACAGAGCATGGAAAAACATTATCTATGTAGATATCCTGCAAACACAGTGACTTTACATTTACTTTTACCAATAGCTGGCATCACAGTTAACACTCTTAATTATCTTTATTTTTAATGTAGTTATTTAGAATCCTGAAAGACAACAAGAAAGACATCATTTGAGACCTTTTCTACTCAAGAGTAGGAACACATTAAAGTGACTCAATTCAATTACAGTAATTTAAACCATTCTTTCAGTGGCAGGAGGTTTGGAACTAGATGATCTTAAGGTCCTTTCCAACCCTAACTATTCTATGATTCTATGATTCTGTCATTTGGAAAAAAAATACCACAAACCTCTGATTTGCTTTAAAATTTTAGACTTTATCACCAAATGGTTGTGAGACAGCAAATATGCTGGTACAGCCTGAGTGATTATCAGAGATGCCAGTTCCAGTTAAGAAGCTGGAAGACTGTATACTTTTCATCTTTTTCCAGGGTGGAAAAAAAAAAAAAAAAAAACAAAAAAACCCAAATCATAAAGAGATTGTAAATATTTAATAAGAATAATGCTCCAGAAAGCACTGAAAGATTTAAAATGTAAAGCACACAGCCTAGAGTACATCAGCTTTTATTAAGAAATTACAGATGTTTTTTGAGTTGGCAAGGGCAGAAGGGTAGAAGGACTCTGGCCCCTCTCTCTTGTTGAGTAACACGGGAAGCGTCTGTTCATTCTACTGGGAAGTCAGGGGAAAGCCTTCTGGCTTGCATAAACCAATATGATCAGCACCAGAATCTTAAAAAATGATATTTTTTAATTCTGCTCAACTTTTAACCACACTGCACAGAACCTTAATTTGCTTTGGTATCTTAGACCCATTGAAAAAGAAACAAAGCAAGGAGCAAGGAAAAGGTCTTCCACAAGCAAGACACTGCTCAAGAAAATAGAAGCAACAGAGTATAACTTCCCTTTATGGCTAAACTGCCTCCTGAAATGGGATGTAGGTTCAGCTGTGAAACAGAGTAAGACTACCCTGGGAAAGAAGTACAAAGTAACTCCAAGTTGTCAGATTTAATTAATAGGTACTTAAAAGGTCTGATGCAAACAAAGCATTAAGGTCCATTGATTATAAAAGGTATAATTATCAATCTGATGAAGACATTAATTTAAGTAGGGAAACATGCAAGTCACATAACTCAAAACTGATGTCTTAATTAAGCAAATAAGCTACTCAGTGCAAAGCACACTGAATGTTTAAAGAGGTACTTGGCCGGAGCTGATAAAGCTCCTTCATTTTTTAGTAGAGCTACAGAAAATTTGCAAAGGGATGACCTCGGTCTTTATCATACACATCTGACAAGGTTTCTGAGCCACCTGTGAGGCCCATCAGTACCACAAATTCAGCACTCTGGCCTTTGACTGTTTATGTCATTTTTGAAATAAGAGAAAGGCTCCTCAGTCACTTAAACCTTTAGAAAATGTTTAAGAATTTTTACTGCCTCCAGTTTTCTCTTTCTTCCCTTATTACTGTTCAAATCGAACATTTACTTTTATCATCAGCTCAGTCTTAAAACGCTACCTTGCTTCCTTGCAAACAATCTGAGGACACAGTGATATAACATCTAGATTGGTTTTTCCAACAGTTGCTCAAAAGAAGCAATTAAATAGCTGTCTACATGCAAGTTCACATGCTAAAAGCTGTTCTGAGCATTCAAAAGACAATACTCTGGAATAAGTCTCCATCTGGGTACTCCTACTTGGAACAACATTGCATACCATTAGCAGAAGTTAGCTACAGCACTGTCCGCTCTGACCAGCTTTTCTGGCTCTAGGCTCTTCAATTAGACAGGTCTTGTGCTACAGAAGTACAAATGTTTCCATGATACATCACAATCCATGCAAAACCAGCTTGATTACTGATCCTGTCTGACTGCCGAAAACACAGGATTCAGTGCCAGGCACAACTGCCTGTAAACAATTTCTTAGACTGTCCTGAAATCAGACTCAGGCATTTAAAAAGATTTCTCCCAGAAGCAAACACAACAAAGAGAAAGATGAGGAGCATCCGAAGAACATCACAGTCCTGCCTAAGCATCCTGTTCAGCAGAGAAATGCAGCTCTTCTTGTCTATTTTATCAACATGGAACTGCTAAAGGGAAACAAAAAGGAGCCCCAAAATTTTAGGGCTTCAAAAGCCACATAAACAAAGCCGGGCTTTATTCCCTTAACGGGGCCACTGCCAACAGATCCAGGCACTATGAGAGTTATTCATACATAGGGCTGTATGACATCTAAAAGATGAGCTGAAACTTTTCTTTGCATGCTGTTTTAAAACCATTCTGTAATTAAGCCCAAAGAGATGACAGACATTTATTGACAGTTAACGCAGCACTCCCACAATGTATTATTAGGCACAAGACCAGAGGCGCAAGGCCAAGTGCTATTAATCTCCTAGTGAGTGCAGCCTGAATATATCTAGTAATATTGCTAATATTTTTTAAAAGGCAAAAGTCTTGAGTTTTCACAAAAACAGACGCACCAAATAATCCACCAAAAGGAAAGTGTCATGGGAACATAGTTTTAACCCAGTTTTTCCACATGAGGAGTGATGTATGAAAAAGGACTTCCCTCCTTTGCCTTACCTCATGTTTTACTTTAGCAGTGTCAAATCCGATCATTCGTGCTTGGCTAGAAACCTTTCCAAAACAAGTGGGAACATCTATCAGCTTTTAGTTAAGGTAAGGAAAGTGATGGGTCGTAGCTTTCCCTCCAAATGCTCTGCTTGTTTGTTTTAGGGAAGCCTTAAGAAAAGCAAATAAAAGAAGCTTGAAGTCCTCTGAGCAAAGCTGACTTCTTCCTCTCAAGGTCATCTTCAAGTCATTTAAGAACCGTGGAAATAGCCGGGGGAGTGGAGGGGGAGGAAATAAGCAGACTCAAAAAGACACCTTTCCTTCTCAAATAGCTTTGGTGCGGGAGGCTGAAACAGCAACGAGCACTCAGGTGGAGGTTTGCCACTCTTACAGACCCAGCCAATCTTGTCCCCGGGGGAAAGATGCGATAAGAAGTTCTTGCAAAAGTAACTCCAGCAGAAGCACTGCACAGAAAGGAGAGCTCGCAACTCAGAAAGACTCCACTGGAAGTGGCTCATCAAGGGTCCTATAGACAAGAACCTTTTTTCTTGAATACATCCTAAGCCCTGTTTTCAGGGCCAGTGCTGAAGCCAGGATGTTAAAAAGCCAATGGTGAGGTTCTGAATCGAGGCAGACCCTTGATGTTCCTTCACAGTTTATGACCTGATCTTACCGAGAATATGCATTCAAATTTTTAGGAACATATTTAGCAAACATTAACTATGACTGACATGCCTATGCAAAACATATTTAAGTTAGGATTTAAACCGAAACTCATAATCATGTTAGCTACACGTATTATTTCACAGATGTTGCAACCTCACTGAAGACTTAATTCTGTGTAAACCTCGCAAAAGACCTGGGAACCCAGGAGGAGCTCTGCCTAAGCAAAAACTACAGGATTTGGGGCTCCCGTGCAGTTACGTGCCCGGGCACATCATCGCCATTCCATTGACAGCTTAACGCACCCTGCTTCTGTAACTAAACCGAAACGCCACCTCAAAAACCCAAGCCAGCAAGCGAACAAAAAACTATCCTCAGGCAGTTCAGGCACAAGCAGACGCTGTGCTCTGGCACAGCCCCCAGCGCTACCGACCCCCCGGTACCGCCGCCAGACCCGTTACCTTCTGCCGCCGTTCATGGGGTGGGCGCGGGAGGACGGGCCGACGGATGCTCTGCCCGGGCAGGGCTGGCCCGGAGCCTCGGCAGGAGCCACTGCGCCACCCAGGGCTGACACCCAACCCCGGGCTGCGCTGCCGGGGCCGGGGGCAGACGGGGAGCGGGGTCCCGCCGCGCCCCAGCGGGAGGGACCGGGAGAGACGGGGAGGGGCGGCCGCGGCTCGTCCCGGCGCTCGCTGCGCCCCTCGCTCAACACGCGCCTCGGAGCGGGAAGGGGACCCGGCAAGTTCGCTGCCGTTGCCGCCTGCGAACGGCAAAGTTGGCGTCGCACAGAACCGGGAGGGAGACACAGCCCCTCGCCACCGGGTGACCCCGACCCGCCCCGCGGCCCCCTCTCACCTCAGGCACTGCCTCCTCCCCGCCGGGATCGGGGAAGGCGCCGACCGCTCTCCGCTCCATCGCGGCGCTGAGCCCCGCTCCCAACTCCCCAACTCCACCGGGATCGCCGCAGATCGCCGCGGCCCCGCCGTCACCGCAGCAGCACCCAGTGCCGGCCGCGGAGCGCCGCCTGCCGCCGGGGGCACCCCCCATCCCCTGGGTTAGCTCCCTCCCAGCCGCTGCCGGGCTGGGGGAGCGGCAGGGGCAGCGCTGACCCCCATCCTCCCCGCAGGCCATCATCCTCGCCGGGGTGCGCCCCGCTGCAAAGCGGCCAGGAGGTAACAGCTTTAATATGGTTATTAAGATAGTTAATCTCAACCCTTCCTCAGGGCAACGAGCACGCTAGCGGCTCGACGCCAGTAAGCTCCCGGCAGCAAGCAGCTGGCGTAGAGTTGCCCAAAAACTAAGCCCGAGCCTTATTTAAACGCACTTTCAAACAGCGAATGCGCTCTCTCTGTCGATGGACTTGTCCCAGTCGCACTGCTGGTGTCAGGTAAGTTTACTTCTTCGCCCTGCTTTCGCAGGCTCGGGTGCAGCAGACGCAGCTGACTTCGGCAGGTGAGTGCTGTTAGCGAGCCCCCAGTGCGTGTGGAACCGGGGGGAGCTGTTTTGCCGAGTTTCTGCCTGACTCCAATGCAGCTGCTGCCTGACCGCGTCCCGGGAGCCCGACGGGGAGGCGTGTTGGGAAGGATCGCCCAGCAGCCCTGACCGCTTTAGAGAGATGGGGATTGTGTGTGGATGCTGGTCCAGGCTCTAGTGGGGTTTGCGTGTGCAAGGATACACACACACTGCCAGGACCCCTCGGGAGCCAAAGCGGAGAGCGACGTTCACAATCGTTCGTGCACAGCTATTTCCCTGTCTGATGTCTCCCGTCTGCGAGCAGGCGCTCGGGAACATATAAAAGTCTTTTGATAATAGCGTGTGCTCAGGGTCTGCCCGCATGTACAGAGCCGCAGGATGCCGCTGCACCATGCTAACAGGAAACATCACGGTTCTAACTTTTGTGGGTTTAGTAACGGTGATGGTTTTGTACGCACCATCGCCACCCCCACCCTCGGTACTACACCGAGTTGCAACTTATTTACAAGGGTTGAAATAAATTTCCTGAGGTGCCTCCTGTATTTCTTGCCAGCTTCTTCAAACTGTCTCTGTGGCTAGTCTGGGTCCGGGTTTTTGTCAGTCTTTACATCTTTTAATTTATTTACTGTGTTTTCTGGTATTCATGCCAGTTAACATCATCTCCCCCACACCTTCCCTTTGGGAACACTTCTGGCTGGTGCTGGTGTCTGCCTTGATTGTTGCTTCTTAGATTATATACGTATTAATTAATGTCTTTTCTCAGTTGGTGGATGAGCACATCAAATTTGATAAAAGCTGCCAATCGCAGGCAGCCCTTTGTCTCTGCAAGGAGCCAACTCTGCGTGTCTCAGAGAAAGCAGCATAGAGTTTTGTTGATACTATCTGTAGATGTTAGTAAGTTCTCTTTATGCGTATTTACTATTATTGCATACATTCACTACAGCATCTATCAAGTTTATTGATCTTGGGCTATTTGATTTTCAAGGTAACATGGAAGAAGTAATGTTAATTTAAATATGTCACCCTCTAATTTTTTACTCTCTTGTTCTTGCACAATGAAAAGACAAACAAACAGGACGACACATTCAACCTTGCTTATGTCCTTCTCAGCTCCATCTTGGCACTGCTTCTTGCATGCTCTCCAAGCATGATTCACACTCCCCTCAACTCTCCCACTAAAGTCTTGAAGTGAGACAGTCGTTGCAATATCTGAGCTTGTTTTTAGCAATACTAAAGAACTGTTTTGAAACCATTTGCCTTTCTCATACAGCAATATTTTAATTTGTTTGCTGCTTGACAGTCTGGAATGTGTTTCCATTGGCATGAGATTTTCATGCATTTACTTTTCTGTGCCTATTCTGTTTATCCATTTAGCTTCACTTGTGTATAGCTTGTGTTTTGTCAAAATGTTTTGACTTAAAATACACCGAGGTATACATTTATTAATATTTCTTTTTTTTTTACCTTTTATTTCATAACCAGTAATTTGACAAGCCTGTGGACATTAAGAGTCCGGTCCAATTCTGTGCACAACCTGATGGGGTAATATTATCTTCAGACATTACCTTTCAGCTTGCCCTGGATCAAGCCCTGCTTATATGTAGTTGTTTTGCATGTCCTCATCAGTGAATAGTTAGCATGACTGTACGGGTGTAATTCCAGTTTTACATACATCCAAAGGATTAAATAATATTTTCCCCTCCAAATTCCACCAAGTTGCAAATTCTTTACTAGATGCAATAATTCTTATGGTAGTGAAGAGTGACAGTGAAGATCAATAGCAGAATGCCATTTATAGTGTCTATGGCACTTGCCTTCAAAATAATACAATTCTGCCTTTTCAAGCAGATGGAAAAAAAGGTTGCATGAAGCAGTGAACTGGTTTGAATGTGATCGCATATGTACAGTCTTGGCAGAAAGCTGAGTTTCTGCCTTCAGCCTTCGTCACACAGTGATGTTGCTTTCGTGCTGCTTTGTGCTCATGTTTCCTGTAGGACATCTTCTGTGTGCCATTCCCTGCCTCACACAGCACCCACAGCTGCAGCAGTGAGGCCGCATGCTCCTTTCCGAAAGGAAAAAGTGGGCCACAGAAGGTAAAATGGCAGCTTTGTTTCATGCTGATGCCTATAGAATACTGGGGTAGCTACTGTTCCTTCTCACTCTTGTTCTGGACTTGCTTGCAGCAAATGCAATTGAGTTTGATTTACAGTCAAGCCTTTCTCCTTCAATTAAGACATTTATATGGTTTTCTGCAAGGAGCTGTGTTTATAGGGGAGTGTAGGTACAGCCTCATCGATCACTCAGTTTAAAAAGTCTAGTTTCTAGTTGGACCAGGTCCAGCTCCAAATGAAATCAGTACCTGAAGTCCCAATTATGTCAAAAGGAGTACAATTAAATGCTTTGCAGGTGTGTTTCCTCATTTCTTCCTGATCCATCGCACCAGTGTTGCCATTGCTTCTGTTCCATAGATGGCAGCTGCAATGGCAGTGATTGGGCAAACACAGAAGGTAGGTTGCATCAGTTTAACTTCTTCATTGAGTTTAAAATTTCTGAAATCTGTTTATTTTTTTTTTTTTAAGTAATAACCTTAAAAGCACTTTAAATGCAGTGCTTAAAGGTTTTTTGTCTGAAACCTGAGAAAAGCTGGACTGTTGTCCCAGAGCTGTGAAGACAAAAAGGTTACCTTTTCCTCTAGTCTCCCAACAAGATGACTCTTAGCGTTGCTTTTTTGTCGATTTCTTTGGATTATTTTATCATCTCAGATGTTATTGCTGCCATGACGATTTTGGTTTAGGATTTGTATCATCTAATCCAGAAATTACTGCCCTGGTGGCCAAAGAAACAGGACATGGCTCTAGGCAGTCAGAACCTGTATTAAAGCTGTAATTTTGTAGTTTCACCTTGGTGTCTCAGTCAGCCAGACTGTTTTAGCTGTAAACTGGTGTAAAAAGTTGTCTCTATGTGTCTGGAAGGGACCAATTAGTAAATTGGAAGACTTTGCAGAGAACGTGCCTAGAAACTGTGGCATCAGGCAGAATCTGAGGTTTATGTGTTACTCCTGCGTAAAAAAGGAATCACAAAAAGGGAGGGAAGGTGATGAACTGCATCAATTTTGGACAGCTGGGGTGTGTGTAGACTGTTGGAGATGGGTATAGAAACTTGCTCCTCAGAATCAGTGGTAGGAATAAAAGGAAGCCCCTAGAATCTTGACTCCCACTCCTCAGCTCCCATAGCAGACAGAAATCCCAGAGGTAGGTAAGTGAACGTCTCTGTGAAGACTGTGTTGAAAACTATCATTGTAATATGTTTGATCAATTGTCACAAAGTATTGCTGAATGTGCTTTTGAAGGGGGAGAGAAGCAGATAGCAAAATTTTGGTACCTGTCATGGAGATAATTATTTTTGTAGCTGTAGGGAGGGAAAAGGATGGGGGAAAAACAAGTAAGTGAAATGAAGCATTGCTCATTTCAGGTGAGTGATTTTTTATTTTTTTATTTATTTTTTTTTGTAACAGGAAAATAATTAAGCTGAACTTCTATTTATGTGACTGCAACTCATTCTGTTCAGGACAGCTGATGTGAACAAAGTTCTCAGAGATGAAAAATGGTACTGCAGATAGCAATGCAGTGGGGAAGAATAATATAGTTGGATCAGTGACAGCAGTGGAGAAAATACAGTGGGTTTCCCCTCAAGTTCTTTGTGAGTAAAATAGTCATGTGCAAAATACTAATGATCTATTGTAACAGTGGTCATATGTATATATGACATAAATATAACATTCTCTTTGTATTTATCTTCTGGTTTATAAGAAGGAAAATTTAGGATTTTCTGCAAAAGGTATATATGAATTATGTACCTGTTGCAAGCAGGATGTACATTTTGTATTAAAGCAAGTTTTTCAAATTCTTCTCAGGAAAATGACCAAGGCTGGAAAATCCCAAAAGTTGAATAAACAAAGGATATTAAGGAAGTCACAGAAGACATCATAGAGCTACTGTGATGATGGCTTACAAACACTCCATATCCTTTTTGTGTGGAAATGATATTGCTGTGAGTTACGGCTCTTTTATTAGACATCAGGTTATGTTACCACAGCTTTGCTGAGAGTTAAAGCAATGAATTTGTGTCTCTATAATCTTTTGTATCCAGTAGCAGGATCACAGTCGTAACTAGCAACATATAAGTCGCCCTCCAATTAAAGCTGAACTTAATTTTAAGGTAGTTTATGCAAATCTGCCCTAAACCACAAACCTCATTAAGCTTGTTATGTACAAAGGTGTTTATTTTCTTCTTCTTTTGTTTATCTCTGGTGTCATTGGGGGTCCTCTGTCAAGGAAGAAACTGTTAGCTACTTGGATCTTTGATTTGAAAACGAGACCCAGGAAAACATGTTAACAGCATTTATCGAATCAGAAATCTTATGAGAACGACATACATAGTTAGATCTCTACTTTTCTCAAAGCAGATGCAAAGCTACATTTTAAACTGTCCCTGATCTGACCAAGCTGCCAAACTCAGGTGGCTGGCAGTGTACCTCCCACCCAGGCAGCAATACTGCCCTGATTGTAGACCACATGTTCAGAAATTGCCTGTATACAAAGGTTTGGATGTAAAAATCAGCATGTGTCTGCCTCCGTGTTGGCATAACAAATCCCAGCAGCTATGCTCAGGCTGAAAAGGTATTTTGCTAGTGTTGGGATTTATCCACTCAAAATGCTAAGGCAGAAAGCATTCTATAAATGGAAAGAAATACAGAGCATAAACTGCAGGCTATTTGGAAATCAGATTTTGTCTCTCAAAGCAAACATAAGCACCCAAGGTTCCGAGTTGAAACTATACTTACTGACTGAAGACACGGTCAGGCAGCCAAGCAAACGGAAAAAGAATCCAATAGTGTTAAGCTTGATCCTGTTCAGCTTTGGGCAAAATTTCAACCTCAAGGGTTAATGCTTCTTAAATACAATTCATTGTGTAAATTCAGCCTCACACCTAAATGCATTATATTTGCTGCATTAGAGGCTTTGCGGTCTGTAGAGTTTTCCTCAGCCATTTGGCTGAAAATCAAGGACAATGAGAGAAGATTAATATCAGTATGATCTCTGTGATCATCCACGCTGTGGTTCTTAGAAAAAAATACTCCAAATTGACTAGTTTTGTTTTTTTTTTTTTTAAATGGATTATTTAACCAAGCTAAGCTCCTCTGTTGACTCTGATTCAGAACTGAGGTTTTCATGGTAAATTGCAGTTCATTTAAAAAAAAAAAAGTACATCCCCTTTAATTCTAAATGTCAATACACAGGAATTTGAAACAGTTTAACAAAACCTCTCTGAAAGTTGATCCAGATTAATATTTAATCATTCATGCTTGTAAGCATAGGAAATTGAATGTGCTGTAAAGTAGCTTTTAAATTTTCTTTGAAGGAAAATATACTATTTTTTGGGGAAGAGTAAACTACCACTAGGATTGGTCTACTGAAAGAATTAGTGTACAGCTAGTTTACAGTCCTGCACACTAACTTCAGAGTAACTATAGACATTCATCCAGTTAGGTAGAATTTATGTATTATTCAGATTGCTTTGCACACATTGAGGCACTTTGGGTACAAAATCGATGAGAGTGCAAACAGTGAATTATGGCTGTGTCTACATTAGGATGAAAGTGGTGCTGGGGGCCCAACATCTGCACTTCATGTGTTTCAGGAGTTTTTACTTTGGAGTAGCTTTAATGTGCTCCCAGGGACCCAATGCCCATTATCAGCTGAAGCAGATCGTTTAGTTTAGCTCCTGCAGAATAACCTCGTGTTGGGCAGTGCAAACCCAAGCATAGTAAATGGGGAGAATTAAGAAGCTATTTTCAAAAGCATGGTCCTATTGTGAACTGTAATGCTACTGTAGATAAACCAAGCAGAGCATGGCTTCCACAGAAGAGCTAGTCTGACTGCAGCCTTGGGGGCACTGTGACTCTGGGGTGACCACTGTCCTGGAGACCTGCTAGAGGATGGCTGGGGACTCCCTGAGTTAGCAGAGGTTCGTATTTCCCATTTTATGGAAGAAAAGATGCAGAAAAGCACTCTTCATCTTGATGCCTGTGGCACCATTCAGACTGTCACAGCACTTGATGCAGAAGAGAGACTTTCTTCAGAACATACACAGCACTCTGTTATGAAAACCACATTATAAAGACTGCATTGAGAACTTGCCCTGAAGCTCTTCTTCTCTCAGCCTGTTTGCTGTGAGAAACAGTAAGTTAAATGGCATCGGAAACGCTGGACTTCTATATGTAATGAGCATGCAGGCCATAGAATTCACTAAGCAAGAGGTTAGTAGGCTTAATGAATTTAACCAGGCCTTTAAAAAGACTTTATATTACTAATAACATTTTCAACTTCTTTGTGCGTGCTGAAGTTACTGTAGAGCTCTTGAAACAAATTTCAGGATTTGGGAAGGGATGTGCTATTCTTGACTTCAGTGTTGCATTTGTTAGCTATGTACGTTGCTGTATTAGCTTCTGGCTTTGAGTGCACTCACGATTGAAAAGAAGAGAATCAGGTAAATGACTTGCTCATGTCACAATTCATGTCATGTTGCTGGTATGTTTGGCATCTTCTTCATAAGAAAGCAACAGCCCTACGGTTCCAGCAGCTTGCAACATAAAATAGAGAAAACTGTGAGGTTCAGCAAGTGTCCTTTTTCTCATTACCTAGCAATTAAGACTGAGTGGAAAACAGATGGCCAGAAGTGGGTCTCAAGTAGCTGTATACAAACCTTAAATATCCACCTAAGGCACAGTCACATTTAGGACTCAAGCGCCTTTTGAGCACCAGTGGGCTGGTAAGCTATTCCTACACATGACAATAGCACAAGAGAGGTGGGAATGGCTGTCAGAAAGGGAAGACTAGGGCCACAAGATGCACATTGCATCATCTGTGAACCCCGTCAGTTATGGATTTAAAACAAAGGGAGAGCTAGGATTTGTGGATGGTGGTGCAGACAGTGATATCCAGAGGAAGGTGGTTTGGAGGAGAGGGAGGGGATGTGGTTACCCCGTTAATTCCAGCATGGCTTACATTCACAGCGTGTCTTTAAAAAAGAAGGGATGCTGCTAAGATATGTAAAAGAAGGTCTGATGCATGCTACATCAGTTGTTAAGTTGAATGATGTTTGGTTTTGTTCTCTGTTTTTTTTTGTTTTGCAAATGTCTGTGGCTGAGCTATAGCAGGAAGCAGAACAAAGCCACTGCAGTAAAGAACATGAGTAATTTCAGTGATGGTACCTGCAGAATTATTTAAGCAGATTTGTGCGATAACTGGGGCTTTTTTTCACACTGTTTAGTCTTGATGAGAACAAGACTGATGTTTTATCTACACTGCTTATCCCATTTACTGCTCAATAGCTGAAGAGCTGCTGAAAAAAACCAATTGTCAGGGAAATTGAGTTATTGCATTGCCACATAACAAATGCCCAGAGTTGCCAGTGGGTTTTTTTTTGGCAAAAACAAAAAAAGAAAAAAAAAAAAAGGGATTTTTACAATTCATAGGACTGAGGTCATCACTCAGAAGCACCAGTGGTGTCACAAAAAGAGCCATTTGCCTTTGCCTCCTTCTGCCTCATTGTGATGAAGGAACCCTCTCCACTTCCACAGTGGGATACTGCACCAGAGCAAAAGGATGAGCAAGCAGGAGAGGAAGGGAACAGTTTGTCAAGGAGCAGCAGACATCTTGGATGCCTTCTGCTCATTTTCTGAAGTGCTGCCAGTTTCAGAGGAAGGTAGCTGGGGAAAAAGTAGGTCCTGGGCTGTCTGAAGCTGGCTAGCTGCCCCTTCTTGACCAGTAATTAACCTGAGCTAGATGAGGCTGCTGCTTTGTGAAATGCTTACTGTCATATAATAGTGTGATAGAGATGAAGCTGCTGGGGAGTGCAAAATTGACTAATTTATGCAAGTTATAACCTGACCAACAGCATTTACAGCAGCCCTATCAAACTGTGCTTTGTGCTGTGGCAGTCATGAGCTCAGTTACTGCAGGCAGATTTCACTCATTATCCATTGCTCTCTTTCAGGAACTTTGGACATGCTGTTTTATCAATTTAAACAGAATACAACAATCCTTTTAACACTTTTTTTTGAGCCTCTTTTTAGAAAGATGCATCCCATAAGCCTTTTTGTTTGATGGTGCGCATTGAGAAGGTATCTTTGCTGAACTGCTCACAAACATCTTGTGAGGTTTGGTTGGTTGGTTTTGTTTGTTTGTTTGTTTAATGGGGAAGTCCATCTCATTTAGAGCCCAAGAGCATGCCTGAAACATTTGAAGGAGTTCCTACTGAGACAGCTCTGGGTACAGTGTGAAAACAGGGAGTTTGCTTGGCTGAAGAAGGTCATCCTATAGCAGGACATCTCCTTCTAGCTGTCTTCAGTCAAAGCAAGCTGACAGATTAAACGTCACCAATAGCCTTTGCACTTTCGCTTTTAATTGTTGGTTCTTTGAGTGAATCAGCAGACACATAAAACTTTATTATGATTAATTTGCTATTAGATCTTATTTCACCATTTTAGTTTAATGGTGCTATTGATTCATTACAGGACACATTGCAGAACACCCTTTCAAAGCCACAGAAATTAAAATTGATTAAACACCCAGTACATTGCCAAAACTACATGAAAATTGAGGGTGAGAAGGATGTTCTTGTTTACAAAGATGCTGACTAGGAAGTCTAAGCAGGCTTCACTCTCGCATTACACATGAAATTAGGTGATTAAATTGCTCAGGTCAAAGCCCTACAGAGAATCAGTTCCTAGTTGGTGGGATGTAAGCTCCATTGGGGTGAAACTCCTGTTCCTGGTGATTTTGAGAGTGTTAGTCTTGTCCCAATGCAGTACAAAAATGTAGCCATCTAAAGTACTGAAGCATTTTTCTAAGTCTCTAGGGAAGTCACGACAGAAGGACAAGGAGACAGTTTATCTTTCTTCATCCATCACCCAAGTATTTGTAATTTCTGTGACCACCCCCTGAGTGCATTTTTCATTAGCTTTTCTGCAGAAAGTATTAATGTAACATTTTCTGGATAACGGGAGCAATAAAAAAAAAGAATGAACAATAGTTCTATTATTTTCTCAGGGCAGTACTGGTCAGACACCTTTATCTGATTCCCCATGGGGCTCCTAAACTGTAAGCAAAGAAGATTGTAGCTGGATTAAATCAATCTCTTTTTTTTTCTCCCCAGTTTCCTTTTTGCAAACTTTTTTTTTTTTTTTTTTTTTTTTATAGCAAGCAATTGTACTTTAACCTCTTGGTACCACTAACTCAGAAGTTGAAACAGAAAACAAGGCATTTAAGTTTTACTATGAAAAAAATCTGCCCCAGTGCAGCACAGACAGAAGGACTCTCTTTGCTCATCTTATCGCCCATACAGTCCTAGAGCTGCCAGAGAAGGTGGAGGTGCTGCAGAAGTTTCTATGAAGACCTGAGATTCAGACCTTGTTGTTTGAAAGGGCTGTAAGTAGCTTCAGGAGTTGGCCTTCAGTTGACTATCAGGTGACAACCTCAACACGGCTGCCTTCCAGGGCTACAATTTTTCCTCCTACCTGTCTTCCCTAGGCTTATTCAAAGAAGAGTCACAGTTAATTATAATTATAGTTTCTATTTCAGAGAAATATGTTTACTTTTTTTATTCATTTATGATGTTACCAAGGATGATATTCCTCGTTTAATTTCCTGTTTCTGAGAAAAATAATATGCTCTGTTATAATCCTATTGAAGTCAATAGGTTTTTCAGAGCTTACACCTAGGGATTATATCAGTTCTGTGTGTTTTTCTCATTGCGCTACTCCCCTTGCTGCTAAAGCCTTGCTGTTTCTCTGTACTCTTCATACCTTTCAAACATCAAGTTAATCAACTCCACATGACCAGTTCCAACCTCCTCTCACCACTCTCCTCAGTTCGTTTACACATCATTCTGCCTGCAACATTACTGTGGGGGAAAAGAAGGTGTCCCACAGCTGGGGCTGAGATTCCCAGTTGTATGTCTGGAAATCTGTGCCACAGTCAGTCTGTCAGCTGTTAATCTACTCCCTGACACAAAGCTCTAGAGAGAAACCACCTTGCTAAATCAAAGGAACATCATGTACCAGAGCCCTGTCACTTGACAGTCTTAACCTTGCGCTACTATGGTGACTGACTTGTCAGAGGGAAAAAGAAACCATTCAGGTGGGATATCAATTTAAAAAATGAAGCATGATAAAGCTCAAGAGTGTTACATGTTCTGCACATACAAGCAACATCCATTCAAATGTTTTTTCCATCCTACTAAATTCAATAGATAATAATACAGCTATTGCCCAAGAGCATGAAGATGTTCATATGCAGGAAGCAAACGAACTTGATAAATTACTGACAAAAT
Organism: Forpus xanthops; assembly: GCA_032466535.1. Lineage (NCBI taxonomy): Eukaryota > Metazoa > Chordata > Aves > Psittaciformes > Psittacidae > Forpus > Forpus xanthops. Next base: position 19,771 of record JASSUY010025523.1, read on the forward strand.
CAAACCAACCAAATGGTTTTTCTTCAGAATAACGTGTTTCAACCATTATCAAGCAAAAGATACCTGTGTGAAAAGCATGTATTTAAGGTGCTGTGCTATTTGTGATACCAACCCATGCAGTTTATTACAGCATGCAAGAAAATGATTTTTATCTGCAAATATTTTGTAGTAGCTTTTTCTTGCATATGGATTACGGGCCATTAGCTGCCAAATAAGAAATATGTGCTCACACACATGGCATGTAGCCACCTTAAAAGGGACTGTGAAAGCACATGCCTAATAAGGTCACCCTGAGAAATTCATGTTGAGTCAGGCAACTGATTAACAAGTCCACAGAAGCAGGGTCTGAAAGAAGATAGATAGTTCTTCACCGCTTCACAAGCTAGGCTGTACAGATGGCACTAACTCCAAACTGTTCTGCTTCGTGTTAGAAAGTGTTTAATATGCAAGTTCAACCTATTCTATTCCAGGCTGAACATATTCAAGAACCTGAATCAAACTAGTCTCAGAAAAAGTGTTAGAACAACATTTGCAGCTTAACTTTTCACCACAGACCCTGGAACTTATCTACAGCCCTGCTCCTTGCAGAAAGAGTTTCAGTGAAGGTTAAGGATTAAAGCTGATGGATTTTATACCAGGATTTAGACACCTAAATATGTATCTTATTCATCATAAGTGATTTGCTTATGGTGACACAAAATATTTACACTCTAATAGGTACTGTGTCAATCTCCAGCATAGCCTAGACTATATTCAGTCCATTGGATTAGCTATAATAAAACACTAGGGAATCACCAGCACATGGGATCAGATAGCTGGATATGAAAGGAGTCAGTGGTCTATGAAAATAATAAAAATCACCAAAATAAATGCTATTACGTAGCCACTTTGCTTGACCCCTCAAAACAATTTATCAGGAAGCTGGCAAGAGGTAGGCCTATCAGTGACTGAAGAGTGCATGGCAGGAGGAGCTTACCAAGGAAAAATATTATTGGCACATGTAAAAGTGCAGAATGGAAGGATGGAGTTAAGTAGGTGCCAAGCTTTTAGTTGGAGCAAGGCAGAGCAGATTATTTCAACTTGAAAAATTGCAAACTTGACCGTAAAATAGCATCTTTCTGCAGAGGACTGAATATCAAGATATTAGTTAAATAGGAAACTAAAGTTACAGGCAGAAAAATGTGTGGTTTGAAAGAGCTAATTAAAACAAAGAACGAAATGTCCAAAGAGCTGGATATTACAGAAAAACTTGGACTGCCAGTGAAAAATCGGGAAAATACATTATTTTTACATGGAAAGCACCGTCTTCCACATGGAACCTAACCTACTTGCAGTTTCATTATGTATCACTCATTACTGACATTACTGATCCTCAGGTGGAGAGGACATTAGGTAATACAGGTAAAGTCTGAAGAAGGGCCATAACGGGCAGACCTTTAAACAGTGGGGAACTGAAAGAAACCAGTGCGATTAAATTGTAACTCAGCTATAACCAAGGATATGCACAAAGTAAAATGAGCTCTGGCTCAGTTTCTCAGAGAAAATTAGGTAGTTCCGCTTAAAAAAATAAGTAAGTGGGAGAAAAATGTATCATTTGCAAATCCATTTTTTTACATTATGGTTTTAACTACCAGCTTTTAAATCATGTCTGAAGAGGCCTGGGAAAACACATTAGCACCTCTCTACAAGTGCTGTGTTTGAACGTGGCTGGTTTGGGGAGAGGAGGAAGAAAGATTTCCAGACTCAGTATAGACAAAGCCCGAAGGCTGTTGGCATAAGCACAAACTTAAGAAAATACAAGAACATGGAAAGAAAATGCTTTAAAGGCAGAATTCAACAAAAAGACATTAAACAGCAAACAGGAGACAAAGTGAAGTCTCACGAGAGCAGAGTAGAGGCCAGGATCACCTCCTTTGACCTGCTGGTCACACTCCTTTTGATGCAGCCCAGGATACGGTTGGCTTTCTGGGCTGCAAGCGCACACTGCCAACTCGTGTTCATTTTCTCATCGACCAATACCCCTAAGTCCTCCTCAGGGCTGCTCTGCCCAACCTGTAGCTGTGCTTGCGATTGCCCTGACCCAGGTTTAGGACCTTGCACTTGTCATGGTTAAACTTCATGAGGTTGGCATCAGCCCACCTCGCAAGCGTGTCAAGGTCCCTCTGGAGGGCATTCCTTCCCTCCAGCATATCAACCAAACCACACAGCTTGGTGTTATCAGCAAATTTGCTGAGGGTGCACTCAATCCCACTGTTCATGTCACTGGCAAAGATGTTGAACAAGATCGGTCCCGACACTGAATCCTGAGGGACACCACTGGTGTCCAGCTGGACATTGAGCCATTGATCACAACTCTTTGTGTGCTGCCATCCAGACAGTTCTTTATCCACCGAGTGGTCCACCTATCAAATTGATGTCTCCCTAATTTAGAGACAAAGATGTCATGTGAGACAGTGTCGAATGCTTTGCACAAGTCCAGTTAGATGACATCAACTGCTCTACCCCTGTCCATCGGATCCGTAGCCCCATCATAGAAGGCCACCAAATAGGTTAGACAGGATTTCCCCTTAGTAAAGCTATGCTGGCTCTCAACAAGCACCTTGTTGTTTTTCATATGCCACAGCATGCCTTCCAGGACAATCCACTCCAAGATTTTACCAGGCACAGAAGTGAGGCTGACTGGTCTGTAGTTCTCCAGCTCATCCATTTCCCCCTTCTTGAAAATGGGGTTATATTTCCCTTTTTCCAGTCATCTTGAACTTAACCTAACTGCCATGATTTTTCAAATATGATGGACAGTGGCTTAACAAATTCATCGGCCAGTTCCTTCAGGACCCATGGATGGATTTCATCAGGTCCCATGGACTTATATACTTTCAGGTTCCTAAGGTGGTCTCAAACCAGATCCTCTCCTGCAGTGGGCCCAGGGTCTTCATTCTCACAGTCCCTGCATCTGCCTTCCAAGGCTTGGATGGTGTGATTAGAGCATTTGCCAGTGGAGATCGAGGCAAAGAAGTCATTAAAAACCTCAGCCTTCTCCAAATCCAGGGTAGCCAGGTCTCCTGATAGCTTCTGGAGAGGGCTCATGTTGTCCCCAGTCTGTCTTTTATTCACTACATACCTGTAGAATCCCTTCCTGTTATCTTTAACATCCCTAGGCAAGTTAATTCTAATAGGGCCTTAGCTTTCCTAACCTGATCCCTAGCTTCCCAGACAACATCCCTGTATTCTTCCCAAGCCATCTGTCCTTGCTTCCACCTTTTATAAGCCTCTTTCTTCCTTTGAAGTTTCTTCAGCATCTCCTTATCCATCCAAGGAGGTCTCCTGGACCTCCTGCTGCACTTCCTTCTAGTTGGGATGCAGCGCTCCTGAGCTTGCAGGAGGTGATCCTTGAATATCAACCAACAGTCTTGGGGCCCACTGCCCTCTATGGTTATCCCCCATGGAATCTTACTGAGCAGGTTCCTGAAGAGGCCAAAGTCTGCTCTCTTGAAGTCCAGGGCAGTGAGCTTGCTGCACGCTCTTCTCACTGTCCTGAGGATCTCGAATTTGACCATCTCATGACCGGTGCAACCAAGGCTGCCCTGGAGCATTACATTTCCAACCAGCCCTTCCCTGTTGGTGAGGACGAGGTCAAGCATGGCACCTCTCCTCGTCATCTCCTCTATTACTTGCAGAAGGAAGTTGTCTTCCACACAATTGAGGAACTTCCTGGATTGCCTGTGCTGAGCTGTACCATCCCTCCAACAGATATCAGCGTGGTTGTAGTCTCCCATGAGAACAAGGGCCTGCTAGTGTGAACCTGTGCCTATCTGTCTATAGAGTACTTCATCACTGAGTCCTCTTGGTCAGGTGGTCTGTAACAGATCCCCACAATGTCTTTCATTGTTGTTCTCCCTTTAACCCTGACCCACAAACTCTCTGTCTACTGCTCACCTGTTCCCAGACAGAGTTCCATACTCTCCCGCCTATCCCTAACATAAATAGCAACTCCCCATCCCTGCCTACCCAGCCTGTCTTTTCTAAAGAGCCAGTAACCTTACATTCCAACACTCCAGTCATAGGAGCCATCCCACCATGTCTCTGTGATGCCTATTATATCATACCCCCGTAGACGTGTACACATTTCTAATTCCTCTTGCCTTTCCCCATGCTATGGGCGTTTGTATTGAGGCATCTGAGCTGAGCTCCAAATGAAGCCACCTCATTGGCAGCTGGAATATCTCTACATTGCTCTGAACATTTATTACAGGTGCTGGCAACTGACTGGGTGTGTTGGGATGGAATGATGCCCTCCTCTCCTAACACATCTAGTTTAAAGCATCCTTCACCAGTCTGGCAAGTCTCCTACCAAATCCACTCTTCCCTTTCTTTGTCAGACCAGCTCCACCAGCCCCCAGGAGACCTGATCTACTAAACTGAATCCCATGTTCTAGATACCTGAACTATGGCACCACCCTTCTAACCATTTATTAACCTGGCCAATCCTCCTAGCCTTTTTAAGGTCCTCCCCTGTATCCTGGAGAATTGATGAAAAGACTATCTGAGCTCCAGAGCCCCTAAGCACTTCTCCCAGGGCTCTGTAGTCCTTCTTTATGTTCTCCAGTCTACTGATATCTTTTCTTTCTACTGCTATTTCATTTATTTCTTGTATCTTGAATATTTTGTTATTCTCTAAAAGGAGAGTATGTGAGCAATAAAAAAAACTATGTGAAGGGGAGCACTTGCATTCTCAAGGCAGCTTCTAGATGGGTGAGATGGCACCTCAGAGGCAGATAGATACAGACTTCCAGTCAAGCCAGTCATTAAGCTGTGCAGAGCTGGGAGCGAAGCTCAGCACAGGTTTAGGCAGGTCTGTGTTCAGTGTGGCTGGTTTTCCAGCTAATGCTTTAACTTAGGGTGTTGTTTCATTTCCCAAGCAATGTTTTAGTCATCTAAGGGTACAGTGTGCTGGCCTGAGCAGACTTGGGCTGTTGATTCAGCTGCAGGCAGGACGCAGCACAGACTGATGTCTTGGTGTGTAGGATTGCCCCGTGCCTGCCGTGCTTGGGCTTTGAAGAGGCACTTGCCATCAGAGCAGGGTGTGGAGACATGATTGGAGTGAGGATTTAGGGATCTGTGAAGGGTTTACAGGAAGGCAAGTGGGAGCTGGGAGCTGAGAGCAAGTCTCATCTGTCAGCCAAAGCAGAGATAAGGGGTCAGCCAGGAGCAAAAACATGTTGAGCAAAGCATCAGCACATCAGGGCAAGATTCAATTTGCAGCCAGAAGCTCAGGCAGCCCTTAAAAAGAGTTGATCCAGCAAGCGCAAAGTCACGGAGAGGCTGTGGTCAGCTACGGGTATCTTAAAGGGTGTCTCAGTACTGGGCCAGATTTGCATAGGTTAATAGATAACAGCAAAGTTACAAAGCAAACATCTGTGGCAAACCAGCTTAATATAATATCGACTTTGCAGACAAAAGATGACTGCAGTGGTCATCTCATATGACCTTCTCCTCCAGTTATGAGAGGATCCATTGAATCTTCATCTCAGCATCGTTTGCTATGGTTAAAGAAATGAAATGTCCTTTATCATTAAAATTAAACATTGTAAACAAATGGTTGAAGTAATGACTTACAGGTCAGCAGGGACACTAGCAGAGACATTTGTTAAATAAGGTGCATCTCTTCTTTTAAGCTTTTACTAATTAGCTAAAGTAGAGGACAAAGAAGATATTAATGGAAGTCACAGATATATTAAATTGAGGGAAATTACTAATATAAAAAAGACATTAAAATATAGGAAAGAATTCACCCAGTTAAAAAATACAGAAAGAATGTGAGGGAATTAGATAGCATTCATGGAATAAAACCTAATCAAACTGAAAAGCTATTATAATTCATGAGGGGAAAGAACAATCTAAGACATGCACAATCAGATAAACCTGCAAGGAAATGACACAAAAAGAATCTTAGTGACTGTATTTGCAATGCAGCATAGCAAGGTAAAATAGCCAGAGAAACATACAATGAGACTGGAATATATAGATACAATCTTTTCACAGTCACACCCCGAATAGCCTGTTCATTTCTTTATGAGATAAAGAAGATCTGATGAATGAGAGAGAATTCAGGTCAGAGCAGTAAACGGATTCATCAAGGTCCAAAGTCTGATTTGCAAGGAAGAACGAAAAGACTTCAAGACATATTAGTTAGATTAAGAGACAAGCACAGCCTGGGAACAAAGGAACAGTCTTGAAATGTATGAAACCATAAACAGTATAGATAAAGGGACTTAACTAGCAAATTAAAAGCAAACCTAAGTAAACAGGTGAAACCAAGAGAGGAGTTCAGACTGGATGTCAACCTTCCCTTTCCTAACAGCACATCCTGTCAGTTTGCACAGTGATCTTGCACAAGGCATAATGAAAGAAACTTCACTTGGCCCATTCCAAACCTGAGATAAAATGCATAGAGAAGACATTCAGGAGTGGGCAGATTTGACTGCACAGCTCAGAGTTACTGATGTTCCCCTGCTCTCCCTCAGCCTCTCAGTTCTTGCCAGAGGGATGAAGTCACAAGGCAGTACCGAGTCATCTGGATGTGGAAACACTGGTTGGTGCTGCCTCTATGCCCCTGCCCTGCTCACGGCTGGCTAACTGCTTCTCACTCTCTGTGAGACTCTTTAAGGCATGAATGAAGTGTTTCTTGGTCATATAATGAGTCCGTGCTGGACGAATGGCTCTGTTTGTTTGGCAAATCCAGCTGTGCCAAAACCAGACTGCCCAGCAGATGCTCACAAGATTTTTCCACCTGGCAAGTACAAGAGCATCAGTGGGAAAGGGTGTCAGTTTGGAATGAGAAGCTCTAACTGGGCAGCTGCAAGGTTGACCTTCTCTTCTGGAAGAAGGGCAGCAATCTGTCTTGTTTCATGAGGAAAACAGTGGGTAAGATTTGAATGGCAAATTTAGGGACCAAAGAGTGACACTATGGCTCAGCAAGCTGGCAGTGATGAAACTGGAATAATGCTTGTTAGATTTCTTGGCATTAATGCCCTGCTGAGCAGTTAAGCTGCATAGCATAGAAAACGAGTTGCTGGGAGGTAATTTCTGCTCTGTCCACCTCTGATCCAAGTGAATATTTCCCTCAAACTCAGTTTTCTCTCCAGGCCAGCATTTCAGCACCAGCCCTGTGATAAAGGAATATTCGCTTATTAGCACAGATAGCCCTATTTCATGTACAATGCGCCCCAACACACAGTTCCTGTTTCCCTAAACCAACTTTCGTGTAGCTGTTGGTAAGGATATCATGTTATTCATTAAACCTTTTATTAGCATGCTGCTGGCTTTCACTGTCTAACAGCACCCACTGTGTTAATGATCGTAGAGTGTAATGCTGAATATGTACAGTGGGAAATAGCCCACATAATACAGGTAGGAGGGCAATTGATTGGACAGTTTAATCTACTGGCTTATTCCCCCGCTGCCATTAGAGAGTCAAAATCATTGAGTGAAAATGCCAAGACATCAATTTGTGAGAAAGTTTGCCTTTGGTGGGATTTAAAGAAGTGATGAAAAGTAAAGAGAACATTAAAAGTAAAACAATACTTACACAAAACTCTTTCAGACCCAAATTAGTCACACTGTTTGCGGGTGGATATTGGTTTTAGGCAGTACATTCATACAGTAGCACTAAACGGCTTTCAGCTTCATTTGCTGGATGAAGTAAAATGCAGTGACCTTTCAATATTTTCTGTAGAGAAGCCTGAATCAGAATCCCAAGCCCAAACACCCCCAAATGTTGGGGACATTTGGATCTGATAGACAGATTAGGTAGGTAGTTAGGGATAAGTTTAGATATTTGTGGAGGAGGGAAAAGAAATCTTCCAATGCGTTACATCCTGCATAATTGTAATATCTGCATGGAAAGGGCGTGCATGTGAAAAGGGGAGTATGACTAACTGAGAGAGTGGAGACTGGAGAGGAGTACACGGGAGAGGAATAAAGTTTTCCAGGCACTGGGAAAGGCACTGTGATGGCTACAAACCACTTGACCTACTGTTAGGTGCCTGTGCCCAGCTGAGGTGATGCCACAGTTGAGATGTGGCTCAATGGAATGCAGGGCTTGGATGTCAGCAGGGCCACCTGGAGGGCAGTGCTGCAGCAGGTCTGCTCATAGTGTGATGCTAAAACATAACAGCAGAGGCTGGGCTGGAACATCAACTTATTCAGCAAGGGAAAGAGAAACATCTTCCCAAGTGATATACATCAACACCTTTCCAGCTCTGCACTGGCAAATGTCTGGCACAAATGTGTCCAATCTACATGGAAGAGGAGTTATGGTAGGGGTGCTGCGTGTGCCCAGCAATATTAATTCTGGAGTCCCCTTTTCTCTTCTTGTCTTTATGCTACCAGAGAGAAGCTGGAAAGCTGGGAGCAAAACCCAAAAGGCAAGTAGTTAAAGGTAGCCATAGAGGTGCATCTCCTACCAAAGCCTGAGAGCTGAAGAGACACAAAAGATTGAAGTGCTTATGGCTTTGACATTCTTGAGGAATGTAAGCAGCAAGGTTAGCAAAAGCTGGCAAGGTTGACCCCTATAAGCTATCATTTAGGTATCAGGAGGATGTTTCCTGGACGTCAGTTTGCTGGTGCCTACTCAGGCAAAACATTAAGAAAATGGCTAATGTTGTTATTTAAGATTCTTTTCACTAAACAAACCATTACGGAATTTATTACAAGAGACTACTGAGTAGGAGAAAGAGTGGGTAAAACTATTATGTACTTTGTAGCAAACATGCTTTTATGGACATGTTTACAAGGACCCTAATGTTCATGTGGATATGAACTCCACCCGCAATTGCAGGTGGTATGGAAAATTGCAGTTTGATATGGAAAACACCAGGACAAGTGTTTTTCTGTTTTGTGGCATTTGCAGGCAGCAGGGCAGGCGGGGTGCATGCACCCTGAGGCTGATGACTGCAGCCGGAGCTGACAGCTGAAGAGCAGCTGACTTTTAAAGAGAGTGCCCTGTATCGCTGGGTGATGGAGATGACTTGTCTCCATCCTTGGTGTCTATGATGTCTTTAGAAATGGGGCTCCAGGTTGCTGGGAGGCCCAGATTTTATAGCTTTATGTTGGGCAACATCTTTCTCTTTTTTCAGATAAGTAGGAAGAACAAGGGCATGAAGCCCTAAGCACCAACACTTCTAATCCTGCTATTTCTTGGCACTAGGGTGGGAAGTGGTGACACAGCTGTATCCCATTCCTTTCCTTTCCTGCAATCACAGCAGTGCACTGCCATGCCTAAATATGAGAGCCAAGCATTCAGAGGATGTCTATGTGTCTGGGTAGGTTTTTTGAGTACATGCCTGCTGGAACAGGTAACCCCAGAGCACTGTCATGGCTCTGGTGCAGCTCATGCTTGCCACCACTGGGCTTTTGCTGTACAAGCAGTGCCCAGAGCTGCAGTGTGAATACTGCCAGAACCAGGACCAGGGCTGGGAGAGTGTTGTGGTTTAAGCCTCTCAGCCACACAGTTTTGCTCACTCACTTCCCCCTCTTTCTTCCCCTGGCTCTTGGAGGGATGGGAAGGAGAATCAAAAAGAATGTAACTCCCATAGGTTGAGATAAGAGCAGTTTAGTAACTGAGGTATAACACAAACCACTACTGCTACCACCAATAATAATACAAGAGAAATACAACGAAAGAGCATAACAGCTCACAACCTGATACCCAGCCTGACCAAGCAGTGCACCCCTACCCTTCCAGGACTCTACTCTCTGTTTTTACTTCCTAGGAATGACATGATGTGGTATGGAATACCTCTTTGGTCAGTTTGGGTCAGGTGTCCTTTTTCTGCTTCCTCCCAGCTTTCTCTCCTCCCTGGCAGAGCATGAGACTCAGAAAGTCCTTGGTCAGACAAAAACATTACAAAGCAGTAACTGAAAACATCGGTGTTATCAGTGCAGTTCCCAGCCCAAAAGTAAAAAACCACAGCCCTGCACCAGCTACCAAGAAAGAGAAAAATGACTGCTACTGCTGAACCCATGACAGGGAGCATCTCTTGCAAGCTGTCAGTTTCTTGTGATGGGTACAAAGCTTATCAGACTGCAAGAGCTGGTGTTTAACTATCCAAAGACATGGCAGGGACATCCTGGCTTTGCTTAAATTAGTGGGATGGCAGACTTGGTCTTGATCAGAATTCGAAAGGTCCACTGACTGTGTGTAAGTCATGACAGGTAATAGTTATGAGCCTGATTGACACATGCTAGGATCCCATTGGGCAGGTCTGTGTTTGAGATAACCACTGCCAAGTGTTCCAGATAGCCCCTTCCCACAGCAGGAAGGGCACATGCTGAGCACCTTTGCAAACCTTTGCAGTCAGCTGAGAGGAGCTGAAATGGCACAAAATTGCTCAAAGCTATGTAGGAGGATGGGTTGCAACCATGCTGCTCAGCTGGTATTTTCATTATTTTTTATTGAATCACAGAACGGTTTGGGTTGGAAAGGACCCTAAAGCTCATCCAGTTCCAACTGTCTACTGCAGGCAGGGATACTTTCCACCAGACCAGATTGCTTCAAGCTCCATCCAACCTGACCTTGAACACTGTCAGGGATGGGACAGCCACAGCTTCTCTGGGCAACCTGTGCCAGTGCCTCATCACCCTCACAGGGAAGAACTTCTCAGATCACATCTCAATCTTCCCTGTGTCAGGTTAAAGCAATTCCCCCTGTCCTGTCCCTACAGGCCCTTCCCAAAGCACCTCTCCAGCTTTCTTGTAACCTCCCTTTAGGCCCAGAAAGCTGTGCTAAGTTCTCCCTGAAGCCTCCTCTTCTCCAGGCTGAACAAGCCCAGCTCTCTCAGTCTGTATTCTACATTATAATTAAAAACCCAAAGCTTTTTGTTCTTTAACAACACTGAAGATGCATAACAAAACTCTAGAGCAGATGTACACAGAAAAAGACAGCTTTGGGAGTGAACCAGGAAGCTTGTTTCGGGGATCTCTGGTAAACATGTGCTTCAGAAACCTGATGAGACACCTGCAGGTCCTGCAGCAGTGTCCGCAAGGCATTCCCTGCTCCACACCTGTGTCTGGGAGGCAACGGGAATCAAAACCCAGTAAAAAATCATGGCAAAGTGCAGCATTTCCTGTGCTGGGTACTGGAGTAACACAGCTAAATGTTGGGAAATGCCACTGTGATGTTAGTGCCAAGCCTTAGCGGGGCATCTCTGAAGCAGGCTCCTCATGGGGACAGAGAGGCAGACAGACGGGCAGGCCAGCAGCCTCCTAGGTGTAGGAGTACCCATGTCCAATGTCACAGTGCCAGAAAACAAAACTGTTCAGGCAGCATGACATATGACAGAGCTGTGTGAACTGCTGCCTTGGGTCAGTTGTCACCTGGGTCCCACAGCTTGCAAGTCACATAAACACATGCTAGTGTTTACCAGCAGTTAAATACTAGCAGGTTTATTTTCAGCTCTCTGGTCTTCCTCCCATCGAGAGCACCACCATGTGTAATACCCAACCCCTGAGGTGATGGTTGAGAAGCAAGTCAGTTCATTACTTCTGCAGCACCAGAAGCCCTGCAAAGGGTGACAAAAGGAAGAGGCATAAAGCCCAGTGGGGATCCCTCCCTGGAGGGATCACCTCCATGTGCATAGTGCATGGTTGAAGGTACACACATAGGAAGGGGAGGACTCCCATCCACAAGGGCTTTGCCTGCAGAAGACCTGAGCCCATGCCTGTTCCCACAGATCTTGCCACGTTGTGATTTTTAGTGAGAGAAGTGGCTAGAGAAAACAGAATAAAATTCAAATCAATTATGCTGTTCAAAGTCAGTCTCTAAATTAATCCAATTATGCTGCAGCAATCTTTGCTTAATGCCTAGAAGTCAGGAAATGATTGTTAAAGCAGTGGTTGGGGAAATTAGTTTATAATGACAATAACCAACAATGGAAGATGCTAGTCTGAAAATAAAGTGGTGGTAGGGAGGTGCAGGGAGAGAAAACATTCTATTATTCATCCTTCAAGTGGAATATATTGCTTAGCTATTAGAGGATAATGCATCAGAGCTAACCAAACACAGTGCTGCCTCCAGGTCTCAGTGAGGAAGAAGTCGAAACTTGCTTATCATTCTTTACTAAGGAAACCTCCCAGCACTGTTATTATGGAAGTGCAGCTCTTAATAACCATTGCGCAGCCATCTTCTGGAACAGTTTGCCCACACAACATCTCTGCCTCTGTCAAGCAGGCTGCTAAAAGCCTATTTTTATATTTTCAAAATTGAAGCTTCAAATCAACTTGGTGCAACAGCTCAGCTTCAGAGCCTTGAGAGTTTTCATAGAACAGTTTGGGCAGGAAGGGACATTTAAAGGTCATCTAGCCCAACCCTCCTGCAATGAGCAAGAACATCTTCAACTAGACCATGTTGCTCAGAGCCCTGTCCGACCTCATCTTGAATGTTTCCAGGGATGGAACATCTGTCACCTCTCTGGAAACCTGTGCCAGTGTCTCACCATCCTCATTATAAAAAATGAATTTGCTAAATCTAGTCTGAATCTCTCTTCTTTTAGTTTAAAACAATTATCCCTTGTCCTATTGCAACAGGCTCTGCTAAAAAGTTTGTCCTCATCTTTCTTATAGGTCCCTTTAGGTACTGGAAGGCTGCTATAAAGGACTTCTCCAGGCTGAACAATCCCAACTCTTGAAAGCAGTGATGAAGAATTGCATATTAACAATTTCAAGATGGGGCATTGAAAATATTTTAAAACATTTGATCCAAAATGCCTGAGTAATGGACAGAGAATGGCAAGTAGGAATTCAGCTAATTGCCCTAGACAAATTTCACTCTGTGCTTTCACATCAGGTAGTCTTTATAGGGGCAAAACCTGTCTGAAACTTGAAGTATGCTTGTAAACTTTGACTCATAGTCATGCTACTACAGTGAAGTCATTAGTATCTGGGATGGTTTGCATGCATCTTGTCCCAGATATCTCTGAATCATAGTCTGGCTTTCTTGCTTTGTAGGATGCTTCACAGTGAGGCTTTATGTTTGAGCTCAAACTCCTCTCTTCAAACCACATAGTTCAGATCACCTCTGCTGGAAAACAGATGCATCTTCCAGTGCCCCACGTCACATATCAGAACATAAAGAATATATTTATAAGATACCCTGCTCTGAAAATGCTTGGATATAATTTCCGAGGCAGGACGCTTGCTCATTAACACTGGAAGAACCCGTTCCCAATATTGCAGCCCACATGCTGCTCAGAAAATATTTCTTTGAGCTGTGTCAAAACTTCACAAAAGACTTGAAGGAGTTTGATTTCAACCCAGTGGGGAGTTCTCACATTGTTTACACCCCGTTGCCTCAAGCCCACTATTATTATTCATAGCCCCTCACATTCAAAATTGCACATAAACCCTCATAAAGACATGACCTTAGCTGAAAACCCACCAGGAATGCTCACTGGTGCTGTGCTTTCTAACAGTGCAGCCAAGACACACTTTCAAGCTTTGCTTCATGACCTGAAGAAGTATAAAAAAAATCACGTTTTCTTAAAGTGCAAATTTCCCCACAAATGGAAATTTGTGCAGTTAGCAAACTCCAGAAACCACAGTTTTAAATGGAAAGAGGGTTGGTAACTGCCAGCTTTGTGGCAAAACCTTATTGTAGGAGTTGTGCAGCTATATATACACATACAAATGTATTAAATTATACTGATTAGCTAAACATCTTCCGAAAAAGACAAGCGAACATCGTAACACAAGATCTATAAGCACTGAGCCTTCAATATCACAGGAGACTCTAAGCAATGAAGGCATTTTCTCCTTTGTGCTCTGCAGGTTTCCAAATACTGCATGCTTCCACAATGACCCAGAGTAGGATCATGAATTAGTTCTTGGTATTTGTCATCCAGAAAGTGGTCCTTGACAGCCATCAGAGATGCCAGAGAGCACCTCCTCACCCTGAACCTCTTGATGGGCTTCACGGTTCGCATCAAGGGAGCTATGGCAGTTTCCACCAGGCAGGAGCTGCCCCTTTGGGATCCCAGTGATGTTCTGCAGTCCTTTGCGGCACTGGGGGCATGCACAAAGACAAAAAGCAATGAGGGGGATCTAAAAACAGCACCGTATTTTGTGCTCCTAATACCAAGACCTGGATTCCAGATGAGGATGGAGGGTGATGAACCATGCAGCTCATACTGACAGTGTCAACCTGCTTTGCTCAGCCCTAGCAGAGGCCAGAGCACAGGGGCTGTTTCCACAACCCTGCTCCAGGGTTGCTCCAGGGTAGTTGCAGCCCAAGGTAGCTGAGGTGCAGTTCATTTGCAACCCAGTTCTTTCCTGCGTAGGCAGCATTTCTGGTGTTTGCTCTTTGAAAGCAGTAGTTGCTTCTGTGTTGTCACTGGCATGCACTGCATCACAGCAAAGCACTGTGGCCAGGGGTTGCTGCAGCTGCGGTATCCCAGTTAGAGAGTTCTCAGGTTATCTCCACTCTAACCCACTGGCGGAGGACACGGGGGGAAGTTATTTTGTGTGCCTACATAGAGACTTAGTTTAGCAGAGAGAGGGATGTGGCACTGAGGCATGTGAAATCTATTAACTCTGAGCCAACAAAGAGCAGCTGAAGGCTGCAGGCAGCACCAAAATGAGGTAAATGATATAAGCTGGGGATAAATCAGGAGTTAGTCAGGGACATACTCCTTAGTGCTTCTGCTGTGGCTGTTAGTTCCTTGGCCTCACAGATGTCAAGTGCAGTCACTTAAAATAAAACTTACTTAAGGCTGCAGCTAAAATTAACCCCTTTCATGCAACAGTTTGCACTCACTGGCCTGCTGACGGCATGCAGATGAGCAGAGCTACCCTCATTGTAATGAAGCAAATGAGGAGCCTCTGCTTGATGGCCTGTGTGCTCTAGGACTTCTGTTCAAGTTACAAGGACACTAATAGATGTTGGGTGGCTGTTACAGTCCCACTGAGCTGCAAGGAGCCCTAGGCACATGCTATAGAAGACAATTTCTAACATGATGAACTGCTGTTTTAACATCCTTCTTCCCCTTGTATACCAATGACCCTCTCATGTAAAAAGACTCAGTGTCCAACCTTTAATCATCAGATTCAGTTAGTCCCAGATTTCTTCTCCTCTTCCTGTCCTTAAAAGCACACAGACAACATGAGTGGCATGGTGACTTATGAATATGTGTGGGTACGGCGTGGAGGAGTGGGTGTGTGTTCCATATTTCACCAATAAAACACCGCTTGTGCAGACAGGCTGTTTCAGGTCACAACCTTACAGAGTAACACTCAACACCAAACAAAACTGCAGTGTCAAACCCAATGCACATCTCAGGCCCATCAGGAATCATAGATTGTACTGTGAGCTTGAAAAATGCCTAATCTATATGTTCAGCTTAAACACGCACAAAGCAGAAACTCTGTCACGAGCTATTCTGGCAAATCACAACTTTTAGAGTGTTGAGTTTCTTTTCTTTTCTGTCCTACAGCCCACCTGGGGCCTGCTTTCAGCTCCTTAGCTGCTTTCTGCATTTTAAAAAGGAAGAGATTTAAAGCACAGTGCAAACTCAAAAAGTGCTGAAAAGTGGCTTGAATTACTCTCAGAAGCCACCTGTGGGGGAAGATGTGTTTCATGCAGGCAAGCTGAAACAGCATTTCCACCAGAGAGGGAAAGTTGGTGGTCAGTGAAGCAGATGGATACTGGAAGACACATGGCTATTGCTCTGAGATACGCTCAGAGGTAGGCCTGCTTCCTTGGGCAGGCCCTGGAGATAGAACCAAGGAGGATGACAACGGTTGTCTGTATCCTGTGGAGTTGGCACAGGGCTGCTGAGTGTGTTGGTTCTGCAGTGGGGCTGCTCTGTGGTCTCAGAGAACGGCTGAGAACTTGGATACAAGGACAGAAAGTAAAAAAAAAAATTAAATGGAGTGTTCTTCATTTCGTATTCAGTGCCAACGAAAAGAAAGCTTTCCTGTGGGATGCAGCTATGAGATTAGGAGAAACGAAGTTGAATTATTAAAACATTTATTCACCCAAGTACATGTTGAGCTCTCCAAAGACCAAACACATCCACTTAATTAAAACAGAGAACTTCTCAAGGACCCTTATATTGGTACTAAGTGACACATTTAATACTTGCGTCCTGAAAGGGTCATACATATCCATAGTGGTAGGTCTGAGAAGATAAAAAGCTTTTCTGTCTTCTTGCTGTACTCCCTGCCAAAAAGCACCTCCTCATCACGCTTGGTTTGAAGGCAGCATGATGAGGAGGAGGCTGTTGCCTATGGGCTTTGCTGATGACAGTTGGTCAATAGCAATGGTAGGTTCTGCTTTGGTGAGAACAGCTTGCCTGTTGTGAAAGAGCAACAACAACAGCCAAAATCTGACAGGCAAGGCAGGCAAAGATTCTTGGGGACTAAGAGATGTTGGTCTCTTGTAGAGAAGGGAAAGGGAGGAGGATGCAGCCCTTTTGAGAGTCCTTGACCAGGGTTTCTTTCCCTTATGGTTCCTGTGATTTGCTTTTTCAAGGCTTCTTGTGGCAGATGCGGAAGGGGCAGTGAAGAAAATTCTGCATTACTCATGTTCCACAGCAAATCTAAAGAAGGATGGATGTTTTATCATCACCTGTTAAACCTACATGGCTTTGCAATAGTTACTGTCTGCCAACTCTGGCGAGAGTTTGGCTTAGGAAGAGGGCAGGGGTGACTCAGGAGGAAGGTCTGGCTCCATTCCCCTTCCCAATGCCCTGGCAAGACACAGTGACGCACAAAGGACAGATCAGTGGAAGAGAGCAGCACATAGCAAGCTGTTAACAGCTTTTCATCCCACAGGTAGGGCAAAAATATGCACTTCTCAGCTAGATCAGGTTGCTCAGAGGCACA
Organism: Forpus xanthops; assembly: GCA_032466535.1. Classification (NCBI taxonomy): domain Eukaryota; kingdom Metazoa; phylum Chordata; class Aves; order Psittaciformes; family Psittacidae; genus Forpus; species Forpus xanthops. The sequence goes on from JASSUY010025523.1 coordinate 36,649, forward strand.
TCCAACCTGGTCTTGAAGTGCCTTGGGTATGCAGTTGCAGCAAACCAGCCCATGGTAGGTGATGCTACCTTGGGGGATCAGATCCTGCTGCCTCCTGTTCCTCAGAGAGGGAGGGGAGAAGGGGCTGTGTCAGGTGCTGGGCTTCAAACATTTCTGAAGTGACAACAGAAGGCTGTATTAGTTGGATAGGAAAAAAAAATCATAAACCAGTTGTGTGCAGGTAGTGAGAATTGGGACCTACTGGATAAAGACAGCGATGGTTGACGGAATTGGGCATGCGATGGCTAGGGTTCACTGAAGAACAGGAGACAAGCAAAGATGAGGTGTGGAGTGACCCACAGAGTGTAAAATTGAATCCAACGAGGAAAAGAAAGAAGATTTGGAGGCTCTGCTGAGGAGAGAACCAAAAAAATAATGCAGAGTCTTCATCCCCTTTTAACTTTTGCATCACGTAAACACACCTATTTTTTTTTTTTTGTAGTGTTGATTCAACTTGAAGGATAAATAACAGGGAACATTTCTACTTAAAAAAAAAGTGGTTTTAAGAACTTAGGATTTATGTGCACTTTCAGTTATTAATTAAAAATTAGTGACAAATGTTTTCCTTTCGGCAAAGCCTGATTTAATAATTTATGGGAGGCTTTTCATGCTGAATTTTCAGCTACATGAAGAAATCCACTTTGTTAACAGGACCGTTATATAGCCATTCTCCAACTTGTCACCTACTGCAATCTTTACCGTAGTAAAATTAGGCAGAGCTGAGAAATCTTAAGGTATAGCTCCAGGCTTGTGTGTATGGATTTTCACGCTTGTAAGACAGTAACCTATTCTGCAAGCAGTAGTGCCAAGAAGGAAACTTGAGACTTTCCATCCTCCGCAATGGATGTTACTATCTAACACAGAGAAGACACTAGGGCCCACTCCACATATGCACATAACCAACAGTGAAAGCATTTGTATGCTTGGAGTTTTTCACATCTCAGAGCTAAGTGACACTGTTCCCGTCTTCAGCCCTCCCCAGCACATGCACAAAGAGAAAAGCTTAGTCACTACCTGATGATTTTTGCTTCTATCATGGGTCCCACTACATCCCTACAAAGAGCTGTGATGTATTCCCATTCTCTTAAGAACTGCTAAGGGCAAGTTGAGATGGAAAAAGTAAAGCTGCTGGTATTTAAATAGAAATGACTGCTCTTACCTGTTCTTAAACCACTGTCAGACCTTAGGAGTTGTCTCTCCTGAACAGCAGTGACAGTTCACTTTATGCCCCTTCTCTGCTCATTTCCATGCCTGGTACACCTTCAGAAACCAGCACTGCCCAAGTTCAGCCTCAGCGGGAATATGGTCTTTGATTCTGCTTTAAAAGAGCCCTTCCTGACAGGACATCCTTGCTAGCTATCTAACCTACAGAAGTAGATCAAAAAGGTAGGACAAACCAACTAGTCAAGAGATGTGGGTTACTTAATAAAGAGTTAAAAGCCATTTCACAAAACACATTTTTTGCCTTTTCCAGGATGTTCCTGCATCTTAAAAAAAGTGGGAGTGAGTGATAACTTCATACATCAAAACACTTCTTGCTGGCAGGTTAGCCAAGGCATTTAACTTATCATCTATCAAATTTTCAGTTTCCATTTCTCCACAATGCTAGTGCAGAGAGAGGCTGGGGACCAGTTTACTACATTCAGCTACCTAGACAGAAAGCAGATTTCTGGGTTGCTCTGGCAGTGAGTAATACATTGGTGCCTCTGAACCCCCACCCTATACTAGGTCCCCCCAACGCAACGATTTGACAGCAGGGGTTGTTAGAGAGATCTGAGTGATCAATGTCAAAGTGAGAATTTTCAGTGTCATTCTGGTTGTTAGAGGTTTGGCTTTAATCCTGTCAGCATGCTGCCTGCTCCTGGGGCCTCTGTGTGCAGTCCCAACTGCAGGTTTTGCAGCCCCCATAGAGACAGATGAGTCTTCACTGGCACCCGACCCTTGGATAGATGCAGCTTGCAGTCTGGTGGAGAGCTCCTGCTCTGTGCTTACGCAGAGTGTAGATGATATTTGGATATTTGGTGAGTGGAGTACTGATCACTTTTAAGACTCCTTCCCAGACACACACACACCACCAGTTAAATCAAAAGTATCAGCCATAAAATAAAACCAGGAAGAGGATACAGCCTTTCACACCAAAAAGCTTGTCCCACTTTCTGTGTATGAAATCACTGCATGATCACTGTGAGCCAGCTGCCGCGCCAGGGACACGGCACCCAACAAGGAGCTTGAATCAAGGCGCCACATTGCTGAGCCAACAGCAACCTACCCAGGTTTGCTCGATGGCTGGGTCTACATTCAGAGTTTGATTGCTGCCACAGAGCTGCATGACTGGAAGAGATCATCAATCAGAATGAGTCTTTGCTGAAGCCCGTGAAGTCATTTTCACCATCACAGAAGTCCAAAACGTTGGTATTATTTCAAACTATTTCAACTGGGCTTAATCTAAGAAAACAAAAAAGGTACCCATAACATATTTAGTATTTAATTGCAAGAAGTCATCCTCTGATAGCTGGGAAGGCTGCATTTAAGTAGCTGAAAAAAGTATTTTGACTTCCCCTTTCACAAGCATTAGTCTCTTTCTCCTGTTACACAACACAACTCACTCTGAGACATCCTGATTTTTTTCATGGAGAGCTACAGCACGCAGGTCACTGTAGACTTCAGCTATAGGATACCTGTGTAAATGTCCAAGAAGTCAAACATTTTCCCACAGAAAACACTATTTGTGTCTTGTGGATGCTGACACTGCATTCTGAAGTGGAAAAGCAGTACTAATCCGAAGTTTCTATTTTCTCAGTCTTCCTTTTATTGCCATTATGAAGCTTTGAAAACTAGGCTATTTGAAAAGTGGCTGAGATTCTATTCAAATATTCTCTCAATTTTATTGCCAAATGGCAAAATTAAGCACTTCTGCACCAGAAAGTACTTCCCTTTAACCATGATATCTGAATTTATGAATCTTCTTTTGCAAACATGTTTTAAAAGGATTTATCTCCCCAGTTGCTAACGGTTGAGAATAAACCATGGCTTTATAGACTCAGAAATTCAGTACCAGAGCAGTAATTCCTATGGTACCTTCAGAGGCCAGTCAAAGAGATCTGAGAAAATGTCAGAATATGTCCATGTACCAAAAAAAAAAAGGGAATCTTCTGAGCCTGTGTTTCTAATCTCTGTCCCAGTTACTTGCCTGGATCTACGAATTTGCTCTTGCTTTCAATGTTTTTCATTATTTTCATCAGAGTAAAAAAAAAAGATACTATGGAAAGATGCATTGTATTTGATGGAAGAAAATGAACAGGAAAGGGAAACAAAGCATACAAAATGAATTTTTATTAAATGAAAGAAAATCTGTTTTGTGGGTCAAATATGAAATAGAATATACAAAAACTTTACATCAGATCTCTTCTCAAAGAAATTAAATCCTACCTAGACTGAAGTAGCACTCGTTCTTTCCAAGACAACACAAATGGGTGAATATGTTTTTTATGGCAATACAGGATCACACAGTATGCTGTGCTAAATTTCTGGTTACAGAGAAGAAAAGTTAAAAATCTACATGATGTCCCTAAAGAACCCAACTATTCCACAAAGTAACTTAAACTGTGAGTTTGGATCATTATGTTTTCTCCTCAAAGCAAATGCCAGATGGGGTCAAGTGCAGAGTTCACCAAGCTTGCATACCACGGTATCTGTTTGTATACAAATATAAATCGTTCTTTTTTTTTTTTTAATTTTAAAAATCCTTTATACTTGATAGCATTTATTTGTGGAAAAGGATGACCAGTTCATCAGGTTCCTGCTGAACTACCCAGACAATGTCAACTCCTTTATCTCCTCCTTCTGTTTTATTTCTGAAGACCATTACCCATAAACCACAGACTGCAATATTCTTAAAAAGCTGCTGTATGTTTTATCATGAATCTTTGTATCACTGTCCTGTATATGAAGGTTCTGCAGAGCTCCTAACATGTCTTTGGCATAGCACACCAAGTCCCATTCAATACTTTTTTTGTTTAAAAAAGTATATTTTCCTTTAATAAAACACCTTAAAAACATCTATTTCTGATTTTGTAAAATAATGTGTCACCTCTTGTGCTGCTTTGCAAAATATACATACACATTTTGGAAAAACACTGAGTACTGACATAAGAGACTCATCTGAAGTCCAATCCGTTTATGAGAAATAAAATATAATTACAGACTCTGTCTTCTGCATGAATATCACATGAAGTCATTCAATTCAGCTTCCAGTGCTGCTGCCATTTCATCTGCTTCAGAGCTGCTTCCTTCCTCATCTTCATTGCTGGATTCTTTACTGGATTCAGTGGCAGCATCATCTTCTTCCAGTTTGCGCTTGTGACCCCTGAAATGGTAGACAGAGATGACATCTATGAATTGAGGCATCTTATTGTATGACATGAAAAAAAAAAAGGTGTTAAAGGACTCAGCTTTATTCAGGTCAAGATAAGTACAGCACTTGCTTTTGAACAAACTAACAGTAGTTGGTTCACACAACTGATTTTTTAATTGCTCTTATTTGCTGTCAGCTGTAGGTGCAAAGAGCAAAGTACCATTAATCTTGTTTCTTCCGTTCTTCTGAACAAAGAATGAAAACAAAGTTTAATGCTGAAAATAATGCGTTGATTTATTTCTCTCTTGAATCCCTAAAGAACAAAGAAACCCATTGTGTGAACAAGAGATTATCAAAATACAATACTGAAACAGTAAAGTTCCTGCTCTTTTATAAAAACAAAACCAAAATGATTAACCAAATCTCACTGCACCAGCTTTTATACTTTCATGTTTCCAAACACAGGGGTCTCATTCTTTGCATTTTATGTCTCTTTGGATTAGTACTGCCAAGCTGCACAACACATTTCTTAGCATCTCCGGAGTATTAACCAGTTTCAACAGGAAGCTGATGTGCACCATACCCTGCTGAAAGAATCATGCTCCTGGTTGTGAAAGATCTCCAAGGAAAATCTAACACTTCAACTGGGACATAGCCATAAGGAAAAGAATCTGGATTTGTGGAATGCTAAAATCTCTTTTCCTTGCCAAAAGGGAAACATATCAGACATGTACTTCCGAGACAAAAATAAAGTTGAGACTGCATTGCACAGAATTCATAACGAGTTGTAGAAACACCTTCAAAAATCTTTCCCTGACCATTTGATCAAATTTCAAGCAGAAAAAATACATGCAAAGGGGGTAGGTATCTCTTAAGTAACTGTCCTTTTCACTGGCAGGTGGGGTTTCATTAAGAAGGGGATGCATCTACTTGCTATCATGAAAAATTAATGAACTGATCTTTATCTTGTAGCAAAAAGCAGTAATTTAACAATGGTCCATTTAACTTCTGAGAGTGTGGAGAAGTAGCATATAGCAAGAATGACCTCTGCTGTAAATACTGACTTAAGTATATCCAAAAGAAACAAGTAAAAATAAATAGTCAAAGTTGAGAGACTGTAAGCAACATTGAAATACAAAGCTATTTTTATTTATACAGACATTCTTATTGCCATTTCCCCAGAAATATTAATTCTCAGGAGCCCAGGCTGCTTGATTTGTTGGCTGGTTCAGTGACACCCGACCCTCTTCTTTCTCAGCTTTTCAGGGAGATGGACAAGATGGGGTACAAAGTCAGAAGTGGAGTCTGAATCAAAATGGGAAGCAAGTAGTACTGTATTCCACAGTTTTCCTTTCTGCTTCATCAGTGGGACAAAAAGATACATTGCTGCTGCTTAGTGCTTACTCACAACATGTTAGGTGGGATTTTGTGTTCAGTATAGGATGGTAGGAGTAATACTCCAGGAGTTATGGCTGAAGCCCTGGGATTCAGTCTGGGGTCTAAATCCCTAACAAGGAATAATGGGATGAGGTGAAAGCATTTCCTGAGTATTTTGCTACTGGAACTCAAATGTAGCCTGCTGAAGGAGTTACAGGGCACTAAATGCAGCCTTATAAGCAATCAAAAGCAGTTTCTCAGGCATAATGCTGATTTCCAAGCAGCCTACATTAGAATGCAATTTGGAGAAGGAAACACTCAAGACTAAAAATGCCCAGTTGGAAGAAACCTTGGCACATCTCCATTAAAAGCTATACACATGCATGATGTTTCACTTGATGATTTCAGCCTTCAGAGATACAGCACTATTTTAGGCATTAACGAGGCTATTAGCTAGAGAAAAGCTAATTGGGAATTAAAGAAAGTTGAAAGAGCCTTACTCAGCAAAAGAAAAGTTGTGCATATTTAATGAGTAGTAGCTTAGTACACATGCACTGCTGAGAAATAAAGACAGACAAGGAGGGCACCTATAGCACAAGGCTCACAGGTGAAAACATTTGTATTCATCAGTTTGCAACACTGCATCCACTGAAACTGATGTATCTACCAACTGAAAAGATAAAATTGACAGTCTGACAGTTATAATTTACACATATGAATCACACACAACTGCAGATAATGATTAAAGAACATGGTAGGACAAGCAGGTTTTTAGAACCAGCTCAGATACCCTGACCTTGTTAGGATCTAAATCAAAAGCAAAGATCCCATTGAAAAAAAGTCTGTAGAGAAGCAGTTCTTCACTGCTAGCCAGTAATTTCTTAGAAGTGAGGAACAGTTTCATTTACAAAATAACGAAGGCAAAGACCAGAAAATTACTAATTTATGCCACAAAGCCACTTTTAAAATTTAAATCTACTCCATAGCAACTAGATTTCAGTGGGAAAAATCAACAAAAAAATACAGGGCCCTGAAATAATCAGTATAACTAATTAATTAAAGAATGGAGTTCCAGTCTACAAACAGGCTTTCCAGAAAACTTTAAGGGACAGTACTGACATATTTTCATCCCTCATTCAATTGTATTAAACAGTACCTTTGGAAATGCAAAAGACCAAATGCCATCTATGTTGTCAGTTCTTGTTCTTTCATCAAGGCTAGAATGACAGCTCTATTCAATCTAGCTATGAAAACTTCCTCACCCATGAGAAAGAAAAAAACCCATCAAAACAAAAAAAGAAAACACAGCTAACAATTAGTCCTCTGCTAGAAGAAACAAACCTCTTGGAAACGTGAATATTGTTCTTATTAAGATATAAATACCTTTCATTATCTGTGTACTGTAAACTGCAGCTTTGTAGCTATTCCAAAAACATGTCAATGAGTATTATGAAATCTGATGCAAAGCTAACTCTGACAGAAGTATGGAAAAAAACATTAACACAGTGCTGCACTTCTTTGGAAATTCAGAAAAGAGATAACATTTCATTAATAATTTCTATCTTCAGAGAAAAGCAGCATATACCCATGACAGCATATCTATTAACAGACAATTAGAAATGTGTATTTTCCTCATTATTTTGTGCCCACTCTTTGTCATTTCCAGTTTGAGAGACACAGTGCATAACACTTTCGAGTGTAAAAGGTAAGCACATACAGGATTCTACCTTAATATTTACAGAAAATGACTCAGCAATATGTTGCAGGCTTCCGTTAGCCTGATTTGCATTTTTAAAAGGAATTTTGCTTGACTGCTATTAAAACCCAGGCATATGGGTAACAACTGAATATCTTTAACCCCATAAATGAACAATAAAACTTGGCAAAAGACTGAGTTCAGAAGTTTAAATAACTGACAACTCTGAGAAAAAACTTGTACAATTCAAGCTTGCCTCTGCATTAATATTCTACCTTTGTAACACTCAATACTAGGAGGCCTACCAGTTCATGTGAAGGAGAAATCTTTTAAAAATATAGCTATATTTTTAAAAAAACATTCATTTAAATGAATTATTAAGATATTTGACTAAACTACATGTCAAATTCAACATGATAGCGAAAAAAAAAAACCACTTGTAGTTATACACATATAAAAGTCTTCTTTAGGAAAATTAAATCTACAGAGTGTTAATGTGAAATATACTTAGCGGTATTCCAAATAAAGACAGGAAGAGAAGACATTATAAACTTGCAATAGACCACAGTGTATAGCTGTGAAAAACAGCACAGGCAAAATTGCAAATAAAATCTGTTTAGTTCTTGATCTGTCACAAAAATATAATTGCCAATACAACTAAAGGTCGAATGAAAACTTCATTCTTATAATTTGAATTCAAATTTAGCTCACTGAAAGAGCCATAGGGAACAAATCAGTTTAAAAAGAAGACCAGTATTAGTTGCTTCTATTATCTTAAGGCCTTGATTTATAGTTAGCTGAAAATAAATGATGCTGGAACCCCATTTTTTTTTCTATTAATTGAAAAGCAGATTGTCTCTCGTCCATTTTGCATCCCAATGGCACCCTTTTACAAAATACAGTGCGACACTAAAATAGAAACATCTAATAAGCAAAGGGCAATACAACCCTTGTTTTAAATAAAGCAAACCTAAATCTTTCTCAAACTCTGATTTTAACTTGAAAAACAAAACTATAGCAATTTTGTAAATAAAAAACATGTATACTTTAAACTCTACACACCCACAATCCCCATCCCTATTCTGCTAAGGAGTAAACTCCAAAATTATTGCAAACTGACCTGATTTTTTTTTCAACAGCTCCTAAAATTGGTACAGTAATGAAGCAGAGTCTGCAGACTAAATGTGTTTGGTCTTTTATAAGAAATCAGCTTACGGCTTTGACATCATAAATCAGGACTTAAATTTCGTACCAAATACAGTCAAGTTACTCTCTAATGAGAATACTCAAATAGCAGTTGTAAGCACTTTGGAAGGCAATGGTTTGAAAAGGGCGTTTTGAAACAGCTTGCTGCCTTCCAACAGCATTACAACCCTATGAAAATTCCTATGCAGCCCCAGGCACACCTCTGAAGTCTGACGTGGAAGGTACGTCCCAATTTCCACACACATCTGGCTCACAGTTTTCTGTAAACTCCTTCCATAATGGAGAAAGGCTGACTCTGAGTTTGGTAATGCAACAAGAATTTGAACCCCTTCCATTGGAATCTGACTGAAAAAAAATTATTTAGATGAACTACTTCTGTGGAAAAATGCTTCAGTTATTATGAATTAGGGCCAGTAAACCAGGAAAACTCCTCCTCAACCAATTTTAAAGATAACAGCCCAGTACTTGGCTAACAAGGTTAAAGGATGCGAGACCTGAGAACATACAGATTTAAATCAGTGTTGTGAGTATTAATACATTACATAGGGCAAACAAGATGATTCAATATTCAAAGAGATGTTCCAAGTCATGCAGTTTCTTAGCATGGGATACATGACAACATCTTTCATGTACGCTTGATACAACAGTGAGCAATTGTCCATAACAAGTTTGTAAATCTCAGGTGTCTACCCTCTGGTAATTTGTCTCAAACATCTGTGCAGTAACATTCAATTTCCCGTTCTCTGGAGCCCTGGCATAGCACACTGCCAAACACACAGCCTTAAAAGCAACATGCTGTAGCCCCATATTGGCAAGCTGGAGTCTGAGTTTTTACTTCAAACTCATGCTATGACAAACAGGACAATATTTAGTGTAGCAGGAACAAATGCCAGACACCTCACATACTTCCTCAAGAACTCATCCAAGGTTGTCTGCAGAATTACAGGATGATCCAGAAATCTAACATGCAGAAAAATGCAAAGAGAATGTTCATTGCACAGCCATGGTGTGCAGAAAGAGATCCCACAGTTGGATGAGCAGCATGATTTTAATGCATTCACAAAAACCTCTCTGCAGGAATCTACCAACTCCAACTGACAACACAATGCCAAAGTGAGATCTAACTAAATTCTGTACAGCTTCAGTGCCTTTTGCTTTAAGAGGTAGCAAACCTGCACACTATTCTGATGGTGAGAAACTATTTTGGCAACCTGTAAAACTATTTTGACAACAACTTTATAGCTCTCTGAAGTAAGCACTGAATGTATACCTGAACTGAATGAAAGTTTTTAAAGTCAGGAAGTAATACAAATTTTAAAATAAATTCAGAAATCACTATATTTTGTCAAAAGTGGTAATTCGTAAATTTTGCTAAAATCAACCATTTGGCAAGTCTGTGTTTTCCTGACATTTAGACCAATAGGGAAGTTTAGTAACAAAAAAAAACAACCCATGCCAACCCATTGAAAATGGTTATTTCATAACAATTCAACATTTGCCTGGGATATTTAAAAAACAGTGTAGCAATAAAGCTTTAAGCCAAAAGACTATGCACTGAACTAATTTTCTCTGCATTGAACTGATTAGATACAGAGAACAAATAAACTGGATAAAACTGAAAAGTTGAATCTACAATTTTGCTCATATAACTAAATCACAGATAAACAAACTATGTACCTAAACTATTACTTGTTATTTTATTAACTTTAAGTTGCTTAAAAATAATCCCCATAGTTGTTATAATAAGACAACTACAACATGCAACATTGACTATACCTTCAAAAGGCAAGTGCAACAGTTGCAGTTTTAGATCATGTAACAAATACTCTTGTCATTGACTTGTAGAAGACAGCAGAAAATTAAACATCCTTTTGACTATGTAGAACGCCAGACCGCTACCTGGCACCCGCATAATGGAAAATGCACAGAGGCATATCATCTCTCAATCCTGTGTAAACAGAGACACCAGATCTATTTACCTTTCCTGAATAATCTCACCCCCTTTCTAAATGACTGCATTTGAATAACCTCCCAACAGGGGAACAAGCCAATATTCAGACAAAAAAAATAAATGTCCATTAACATACCAGTATTTTTAAAGCTATACCAAGCATTTGTTGTTTGAACCGAGTTCTCTCTCCAGCTTCTAGTTTACAAATATTACCCATTCTGACAACAGATGTCAGACGGTATAGATTTATAGTTCTGTAGAGATTCTGGGTAGCTCTGGGAGGCCATAATAGGAGATACCAGGGATCAGCAGTGAGCAAAGGAAGCTTCACAACTTCCTTCACCACTGCCTAATGGCTACAGTACAGCGATTTTATCTGGATTTGGTCTGAAAAAAGCCTTTTGAAAAAGGTGTCAGTCACATTAATTTCTGTTATAGGAAGCACTGCAGGAGATATTCTCAGATAGTAATAAAGAGTAATGTTCTCACTAAGAGATCTAAATAAGAGCTACTGCTTTAAAAATGGAGGAATACAAGAGTAAAATCAATGTGCAAAGCTGGCAAAAAAGTAAGATAGATAATTTAGGAAACTATAAATTATATCAAAATAAGGAGCTGGAAAAGAAACAGCATCTGATTTCTCTGAGAAAAGCCTTCATTTTTCTCCCAGGTGGCAGTACCCCAGTGTCACCCCAGCACCATCATAGTGGAGTACAGCTACAGTTTAAAGACTCGCTGCTGCAAAGTAATGTTTGGAATTCACCTACTCTGCCATCCTAGTCAGATTTGCCACCATCACTTGAACACTGAGAATGTTCAAGATGTGCCACTGGGCATCTTAATGACTAACGATAAAACTTAGTTCGTAACATGCTGACTATGCTAACCAAGGGAAGTAGGAATTTATATTCTCTTACTTCTGTGGTGACTTTTAAATTCAAAACAGATTATCTTAATATGTATGTTAATAAGTATGTCATGGACTACGCTAAATTACATTGAAAGCTAAGATGATTCTGTCACAGCTTTTAAGCCTGATTTTTACTAACTCTTCTATTAGTTATTCTTTTCAATAAATTTTTGTGATTAAAATTCAAATAGCTAAACCCAACATCCTTTCAGAATGTTCATTCACTGAATAATGGCTTTCCTCACAAGAATGTTAACTAAGAACACCTCTGCTTCACCATAAAATATCAAAAATACCTTACCAATCTGTACGGATGTTGGTAACACTCCATCTCCATAGGAGCACAAGAAAAGACTTAAAATTCCTTTAAAATGTTGTTCTCCAAACAGGTAAAATACACGTATTCTTTCCAGGCAGGTATATTCTTTCATGACATATACTATCTCACTCTTGCCACAAAAAAAAGTCCTTCATCCTCCTCACATTCCCAGACAAGGCCAGGTTGGGTGGGCCTTTGAGCAACCTGGTCTACTGGAAGATGTCCCTTACCATGGCAAGGGGTTGGAACTAGGTAATATCTAAGGTCCTTTCAAACCCAAACCATCCTAGTATTCTATGATTTAACCCAATCCTCACTTGGTTTATTGGCTCTGCTGCTTGCCTAACCATGTGGTAAACCAGTTAAATCCTCTAGCAAAACAAGCAGCCCACTGTCTTACTAGTCAGCTTTTAATGAGTATTAACTTATTATGCAGGGATTGGGGCATCATAGCTACTGTGAGGATATGGGTGATACTCTGCTATTGCTAGAACACGTAGTGGTACCAGCCACGGACTCATATAAAGTATGACTCTCAGGTTACCCAGATTATTTGGATTCACACAAGAGATATGTGTGAAAAGGTGTTTCTTGGGGCCCCAAATGACTACTGAAAGTCCCAGTGCTTCAAATATTTAATAAAAATTAAGACTGCGACAAATTTTTCTCCTTCTAGCTGCTGAGAATGAGATAGCCACACTGGTGCAGGGACAGGAGCAAGGTCCAACATGCCAGGTAAGGCCTGACTGGAAGAAAGACCAGACACATCCTTCTGCATGACTTCTGGAATAAAATCACTTTGCAGGTTTTCTCCAAGCTAACTAAGCATGCTGCACAACTGAACTGTCTGAAGCAGGGACTTACTCAGATATATCCCCTGCTCCATTGTAGCCTGCACAACCAGGCTGGCCTTGTTAGAGGGGATAGTGCATGTGTGCAACCACGGCAGAAAGAAGTCTGGCCCCAAACCAGGACTCTGCAGGCAGTCTAGTCTTCCAGCTCAGGTGTGGCTTAACCACCCTTGTTAATACCTGAAACACTGAAAACCTTCTTGTCAGACTTCCAGGTATTACCTTTCCAGACACAGCAGTCTGAAGTGAACAGCAACACCAGCTGAGAGATGTGCCTATTATATTTCTGTTGATTATGTCTACAAGCTCTACAGGTAGTAGATAATCTGCCTAGTAGGAAAATATTTGGTATGAGCATTTAACATGATGTGGTTTGTCTGATGGATTATATCACTGTAACTGGCAAAATAAATACTGTAATATATTCAATTTAGTTTTCCAGTAAGTACTTCCAGGGATAGCTAAAGGCACACTCAAGTGACAGTGGTAGTCTGATAAACAGCAAAATGAGGCAGCACCTACTGTGGGGCGGTGAAATGAAAACATATATATTCTGCTTTTCCTGTGCTTGGTTGACAACAATATAGGGACAATTTTCCACAAGCATGTTGATACAACAGACTTCTGAAGTAAGTTCAAGGTTTCTACAAAACTTCATTTTATTTTTCCCTAGTGAGAAAAAACCCACTAGGAGTTCTCATGATTAATAAACTACTCACAAATGGGAAGTTCTACCCATTTTAACTCCTGTTATACCTCCTCCCCACCATAAAGAAGCAGCACTGCTCCTCTTCTGTCAGCATCTTGGCACATGCTTCAAGCAGGCCATTTAGTTGTTGATACACAATGTTTAGCAGCCATTACAGACTCGCAAGGGTCAAGATTAATGCACATTAGCTATTACATGAAATTTAAATACTTTCAGAATTCATTAGGGAAACTAGTGTTGTAACACACCAGCTATTTTTCTTGATTGGAACAAAACTGCCCTACAGTATTTTTGTTAACATCCTAGGTCTCAGTAGTGGCACAGAATGAAGAATTAAAAACCTTTGCTAACAGTTGCTAATGTAGTTCTTGATTTTCTTACTCTCAAGAGATATTTAGATATCCATATATCTTATTAAGGAAAAGCATGAATTGTTTAGTAGTTATAAATTGCATGAAGTATTCAGCCTGACTAAAGAAAAAAATGCTGCCTAAATTACCTGAGGGCCAACCCTAGGCTATTCAGCAATCTTTATGGCAACTTTCCCACTGATATGCCAACTGAAGCACTATGTTACTAGTTTTCCTCACCCTGAACTTCTGCTTTATATCTTCCTCACCTGTCTTGATTCCTTCAAAGACACAAATGCAAACCAACATGGACTACTGAAATGGAGGAATGGTGGTAATAAGTTCTTAAATATTCACCCAGTTCTGGGGGGACTGTATCACTTATGTGAGTGGGAGGATACTGGAGCCTGATACTGTTAATTGCGCCTTTGGAGAAACAGGAATAACTCCAATCTGATGATTAGAGTTTATCTCCAGATCTCATCAGAGGAAGGAACTGTCCTCTGTGCATGGCACAAGTGCTCTGAACTCAAAGACAGAGTGAAATGCTTTTCCTACTCCTCCTCTTGTGAGTGAACACCGAAACTTAGGTTTTCAAAATCCACTCAGATTTCTAGGTCACCCCGTCTCACTCTGGCAATCACAACAGCCAAGCTGGAGTTGCTGATTCTACAAGGTAGCCCTTAAGGAGATCAAGTCAAGAACTTCCAACTCATTTCCTATTATCCTAGTTTCCTTCAGTCTTAATTTCTTAAAACTTAAACTGCACTCTTGGCACTTTTTGGATCTAGGTAAATCTAAACAAATTGCTTCACACAAAAACACCTCTCCCAGCTGGGCTACAGAGCCAGATAACTGCCCTTTGTGAGTTGTTCTGAAAACTCTGCACTCCTGTCAGTGAGTCGTTTTGAACAGTTCCACAGTCAACAATCTCAAGGCACTACATATCAAGAGTTTTCCCTATCTGGCAGCTCCTCAGATGGGAGCAACAACCAGCTCCCATCTCCCTGAGTTTGGGTTAGCACTGGTTCCTCCTTTTTCATCTCAGGTACCTCTGCTTTAGACTCCTAGGACTTGCTGGGGCTCTTCTGACTCCCATGTAGCTCACGCATACTCTCATCCAACTCTGACATCAGCACTATCAATTTTACAGTTCATTTAACAGTGATATACTAATTAAAACGAACAAAACACTTATTCTTGATTCCAAGACAAACTCATCTTTATTGCAGAAGCACAAGAAAAGCAGAGCTAAAGTAAAAAGACAAGTTCAGCTAATTTCTTTCTCTCACTAGCCTAGATCACTCCTTAGGCTTAAAGCTGGGGTCCTTGAAGAGTGCAGAGATCCTCCATGCTGTACACGGACACTGAAGTGCTGTTTTTCAAGGCTTTGCACTTTCTTCTTCAGCTGGTCGCACAGACAAACAAGAATTCTCTGCTAGAAAGCACATCTCTTTTTTCTTTCCCTCTGATTATATGCCACTCATTATTTTTGAGCCTTATTCTTTCACAAATTATCGTAACAAATACTTGGTTCCTACAGTCTCCTTCTACAAAATCCAGTTGTTGCAGACTGGTGCTTCTGCAGATTAACTATAGCAAATTATTTTCCCTTAGGCTCTACTCACTCTATTGTCCTGGGATGAAAGCTGTTATTTAATGGCTCTGCAGTGTTAAAAGACAGTGACTGCAGAAAGACTGCTACTTCAAATATATTGACACATTACTGAGAAATCTGTTTCATTACTTCACCCAGAACTCTAACTTATACACAGATTCACTAAATCATTACAGAATTAGAAAAGAGGAATGTAAGAATAACAGCAACTCCTGTATATACCTTAGCATTTACTGACACATTTCAGTAGATAAGGAAAACAAGGTAAATAATGACTGCTGTGCTACATTAAAGTTCCGAACTTTTTCTCCTGTATAAGCTATAAAAAAAAGTAGCATTCAGTTCATTTTGCAGATACCAGCATACCCTATGAACAGTACAAGTGAAGCCTATTTAGAGTTAAAGTGCATTAAGAAAATAAAGATGTATTTTACCAGCACTTTCTTAATTTTAGTAACACACAGACTTTTCATTGCCTGTCTAACCTTCACCCAAAGTATGAGAACTGTTATAACTTAAGCATCATGTAGACTTACATGGTTAAGACACATAGTACTGAAGCAGGAAAACCTATTAAGAAAATATTGTATTGACAACTTTAATGAATTCTCTACGTACTACGACACGAGCTTTCAAATCCATTACTGAAAACAGTGTAAGAGGAGTTTATGCTATCTCCTTTTCAAAGACATTTCTCTTCCTGATCTCAACTGCATAATTACTACATTCATTAATAAGTATAATTTCAATAACATGTGCAATTCCAGTTACATTAACTGCATACACAGACACACCCAGACTGGATAACATTGCATCTAAATAGTTTCTAGGTATTTTCACATCAAACAGTGAAAGAAGCTGAAGGCAGATGCTCACTCTAATCAGACTGTATTTCAAAGCATTTTCAAACTTATCATCTGATGTGGTCTAACACAGACACAGGTATTGTAAACTACCACATTGTGAGAAAAGCAGTTTTAGGCAGTTTACATGCCTTATAACAATTTGCAATGATCTGAATCCTCCATATTGTGGAGGGATACATGAAGACACCACAGAATATTGTTAAAATACCTCACACAAGTTCAAAGTACCACTGGTCAGCTATTTAGTGAACAATGAAAAAAAAAATATTTCTGGAACTATAACCACTCGTTATTCTTAATGTAAAATTTATTAGATTTAGCTGAGAGCTGAAGTGCAGATTACGTCACTTATACCACAAAATGCTAAAGAAACATGGGAAAAAAGCAACATCATTTCCATAAGGAGAATGACTTTGGAAAGAAAAACCCAAAACAAAAAAAAAAAATCCCTCTAAAAAAAAACCAAAACACCCTAATGTTTTGTAGACATGAATGTTACCGTGAAATGATTTATTCAAGTTGTTTAGGAACACTGTACAAGAGAACCACCACTCCAGAAGAAAACAACAAACTCCATTAAGTCTCCTTGAACTTCAGCTATGGCACCTGTCATGTAAGATTAAGAAAAAAAAAATACCCCACATATTAGTGATAATACTTAAGTTTATAAGGACCTTACAACAGTCAGCAGCACACATGCGTGTGCTCCACTCTGCTACTCCAGTGAGCAGACCACAAGCAGCCTCCGGAAAGCAAGTAAGCATTCACCCTGCATGCTAGAGAAGAGTCAGCTCTCTTAGGACAAGTGCCATTGATCATTTATGACTGTAGGAATGGCTCAGCTACACTAAGGTGTAGCTCTCTTAAGAGAGAGCTGCCTTGAGGTTAACCTAGACTCTTGGGTAATCTGCAGTCTAATGAAGCCAGTTGCTTTCTGCATTAATTCTGGTTTAGGGTTTGCTTGGTTGGGCCACAGGATGTTTAGATTGTACAGCTCACTTCCTAAAAGCCTCTAGGAGGATGAGAACTTCCACTTTAGAAAAAAAAAAAAGGAAAAAAAAAGCTGCAATGGAAATGTAGCACGTTGACACTTCCAGCAAACAGGCATGAGCTGGGCGCTTATTCCTTATAGGAAACAGAGAAATACAAGACCATTTCAGTTTTGTGATATAAATGTGAACAGGCACCTTGGTTAGTTTTAGCTCTAGTTAAGTCTAAATGTGTGAAAGTTTACACTCTTGAGGTTCTCTCTTGTGACATTTTTTTCCTTACATAGTTAATGATCCGAGGCTTTCCAAAATACATGTTCCTCTAATAAACAGACATTGTATTAGGTCTTTGCAATAATTCATCAGCTAGCAGCTCAAAGTATTTCAGAATCTATAAGCAACAGCTATGAACAATGTCTTTCTGTGATTTCTTCTGAAGCAGACTTTGCATCTATCGTTTGTGCTACATGTATCAATGACATACATGCGCCCAGATTCTTAGAACAGACCTTCGTCTTCAACAACTGAGTAAGCATACGCTTGCTTCCCTACAGATTTATGCATCTCTGAACATACAACGGACTTAAGTTAGACCTGTTTTTTTCTGGTTTTTTTTTTTTTTTTTTTACTTATCTTCCAGTAACTTTGAGAGCTTTGATTTTGGTATAAATAGGGATGGAACCAGTTGAATGTTTCATTATCCCTCTGTGCAGTGAAATCTCATTCTCCTTTGCACATTAGTGATTTTGACACAGAAAACTACTTCATCAAGGAGAAAGAAAAATTCAGGCTACACCTCTGACAAACAGACTGAAGAAACAGACACCCACAGAATTTCATGCAAGAATACAGGAGTACTGTGTGCAGTTCTGGTGTCCTCAACGTAAAAAGGACATGGAACTGTTGGAACAAGTGCAGAGGAGGGCCACGAGGAT
>JASSUY010025524.1:0-34983 GCA_032466535.1 Forpus xanthops
TATGTACTTTTGTTTTTTTTTTTTTTTTTTTTTTAGCATACTTGCTGTACTGGAATTCATGACATTTGAGCGTGATTTATATTATACCTGTATGGCAACTTGTGGAAGCGGTACTCAGTTATTTATCAGTTTAGATGCTTCATCCCACCCAGAGAGGGGCAAGCATGGAGGGGAGTGAGCAGCTGCTTTAGAAGTGCCAGTTCAGATGCTCCAGAATTTCCCTCCAATAGATTATTTTGCCCCAAAAGATGCTAATAAAATCTGTGGACCTTGTAAGGAGACTAACATGTTGAAAAGCAATAGAAAAGCTTAAGACTTTAGCAGGTAAAAATCAGCAGCTACTCAGTCTGTAATTAATTCAGTTGTCTAAAGTCTATGGGAGCAAATGGCTTAGGCTTAGTTCTGACTGCTGTGTCCTTTTGCCGTCTCTTTCATGGAGAAAGGAGATAAAGAATGCAGATTAAAAATTTAGTTAAAAAGAAATAGTGATCAGTATTCTCCTTCCCTTCTTCCATAGAGCTACACTTGGAGATAAAACGAAGGAGGAAGCCAGATTCAGATTGTGTGAAAATGGTAATTTTTTATTTTCTTAATAACTAGCATAATATCTTTTTTTGAAATAATATTCTTCTTTGAAGAACTGACTCCTTCCTTCAATCTTCTCAAATTGCTCTAAACAGAAGGATAGAGTAAATTTGTCTTACTCTACCATAGAAATAATCCAACTGCTACAAATTAAGGGATTCCAAATCTCTGATATATGAGCTTAGCCTATCTAGAATTTAGGTGGCTGAAAGTAAAGCATATTCACTATTAATCTACGAAGAAAAACTCTACATTATTTCCTCACTAACTTTAGTTAGATGAGCAATTACCAATTGAGGACACAGCACAAGAATTCCTTCAGAAATAGTATGGCACTAAAGTAGTAAAGTTATACTTTCAGGTTTTTAACCTTCACTTAGAATGCTGAATTAAGTCTGTGTTTACGGAGTTCACTTATTTCCACACAGTTTTATAATGATCACACTCCTTCAATAATGGATGTTTTATTAACATTTTAAATGAAAGGGGAATTGTTCCCTGTTTTAGTTAATTACATTGCTGTATCAGAAACATGGTTTACTATTCTTTTACTCCCACCAGCTTAATAGAATATTAAATAGTTATTGACTTTGGAAGAGGTAAACCATCATGATTCATTGAGCTGAGAGGTGAATATTCAGCAAACACCTACGATTAAGTTTCTGCTTGTGTTTTTCATTTACAGAAAGTGCAGGTGGTAGAAAGGGGCTTATGAAACGTGATAATAACTACATCATTAGAATCCAATTATGAACTGATCTAAAGAGGATCTGAAGAACTGTAGTTTATAAGTCAACAAAAGAACGCTTTTAACAAAAATAACAATAAAGCACGAAAAAATGTATTTAGTTTTTTGCTATATGACTGTAAAACCTTAATTCTTGATGACCTAAAGAACCTAATGTAATTGTTAAAAGATGCACAGAAAGAATCTCTTTTTACATAATCAGAATGCTGTTTAATGTTTTTCAATTGAAGCAATAAATTACTGCAAAACTGACACCTTAAACTTAGCAGTTTTATTTGGGGATTTTTCTATCACCCCTAATTCAATAAATGCAAAACTGCCAATATCTGTTTCGGTTTTAGAGCTCCAGGAATGCACCTTGGGTATTAAGAGCAGCGTAGCAATATTGTAGTCTTCAGGAAATTTTATATACAATTGAATTTTCAGAAATAATATATTGCACTGTATTTTCCTCCCCTGCATATGTATATTCAGAAAAGTACTGCGCTGTTGCAGAGTTTGGATGCAAGTGAGATAATTTGACTTCCTCAGGCAAGACTGTTAAAAGAATTTTACTTATTTAGATTCAAACTAAAGCTGAAGTTTTCTTGCAACCACCACCATTTCTGATGACAAAGCATGATCTATCAGTGTATTTACAGAGCTAATGTTAAGTGTGATCTGAACTGAAATAGACTGATGCAAGTCTTGCCATAAGTCATTTTCATAACTATCAGCTTAAAAAAAGGAGTGTAAAGGAATAATAAATGGGACTGGTAGGGAATGGTTTTGTCTATACTGGAGAGCATCCAGTTCAAACAAATCCAGGCACTAAGAGGTGCTCTTGAGTCCTTTGCTGATGCCACCAGTGTTTTCTCAGGCTAAAATGTTTCTTTTACCTCACAAAGAGTGGCAATTACTCTTTCTTGCATAGTAAGAATTATAACTCCCATGGGCAACTTTTGCCACCCAATGTGAACTTGAAATCACATAAATCACCTTCTGGTTTTCTTGTTGAAATTTTGTTGAATCGCAAATTTGGATACTTCAGGCAGAAGCAAAAACATGCATGAATTTGTCAGTAGGATTTCTCTGACACTTCATTTTAATCACCTGATTCTTCATATTTCATTGAATGTAATGAAATGTTGTTGATATTCCTATGGCAGCAATGACTTTATGGGACATTAATGCTACAGTGTAATACAATTTTGGTTACAGCAAATATATATGTCAAGCACTTCCATACTAAAGTGATTTAATTGTTGAGATAATTTCCATATATTTTAAATATACTCAGAATGTACAGTCTCATTAACATCACTTGCAATTTTACAGTGATCTTGTGAATGCTCATAACCATGTACAGGGGTTCATTCATATTATGTGAAGAATCTTGTTTTAATGAGAACAGACATTTCTAAGAGATTTTTCAGCTAGATAAATTGAAAGATATGCAAGCTGGCCAAAGACTAGATTATTTTCTTACTTCTATTTTAAAAGAGACAGAAAGAGAGTCAGTAATCTGATTTTCAGGGTGTGCTGTTTGAAGATGTAGTTAAGCAACTAGCCCTTTCCTAAAGATGTCTTTTCCTTCTTCAGGGAATGTTTTCCAGTTCTACTTGCATACAAAGTTCTAAGCCATATCATTTTGTCTTCGACTTACAGGGATAAAAAAAAAAAAAAAGAAAGAAGAAAAAAGGAAAAGAACAAAAACAAAACAAAACTCCCACAAGGGTAAATATTAATATTTTGTTCTGCTCTGGCTACTGTACGCACATGAGTCTCCTGTTAGTGCACACGGGAGATATCCGCCCCGGGGACACAGGAAAGACTTTCTGAGAAAGAAACTGCTTAGGCATTATTAACTGCTTGAATACTCCATAGTAGTAATTAAACTTTAGTACGAGTCTGATATACCTTCGCTGAAACCAACATCCTCAGCAACTGCAGAAGAAATGAATTTACTTACATAAGGGGGATATTTATTTAGATAAAAACAAGAGGAAATAGCTCCTGTGTTTATGCTGCTGTCAAAGATTAAGATGCATCATCTGTCCCTTTGTGATAGCTGTGTACTTAGGCTTTACTGAAAGAAATGTGTGAGTGTAGTAACGTAGACTCTTCTGCTGATCCATCACTACTGTTCTAAGATACAACAGACACCTCTGTTACATGGTACAGTCGGCAGTGAGGAGTCATCCAGGCATTTAATACTTGCAATTTCCACATGATTTAATAATAACACCATCAGCCTCCAGGTCAAGTACAAAGCACAATTAAGTAAGCAGTGGAACTGAGCATTTAGCCTTTTGCTGGAATTCTGCAAAATTTAATATGATGTAAAGGATATTGTCCTTAGTCCCCCTTATGTCTGGGAACAGAACTATTTGCGTAGAAATTTCACTGCTGCAGCTTTTGCATAATGAAACAAATGCAGCCATTCAGGACTTATTCAAAATGTGCACTGTAGATGCCTAAAGAAGCAGGATTTAGTTGTAATTATATATATATCAGATATGACATTTTATCTTTGATAGTATGAAACAGAAAATTTTATACTCTAAGTTTACTGTGATTTTTGTGAGTCAAGATTTGTAGGATTTTGATCTTTTAGAAAATCCACATTTCTTTTCGGAATCAAGAGAGTACCTGTGGTTACAGGCTCAGCATGGTGGTCTATTTTCCATCTCCTGATAGAGAAAACCTCATGTATTTATTAATCAAGGTTCTTTTGTGATGTGCCTTAGTTTGGCATGATTGAAATTATGATACCAATAAATTATAAAACCTGAGAAATTAAAAGCACAAACAAGTGTTAGCCGCTGTAAAAAAGCCATTGTAGACTTGCAAGAAAGTTGCAAGAATGGGACAAATATTGAAGGACGTTACATGATAAAGAAAAATAAAAAATACTTTTATTTAATCTATATACACCTTAGATGAGATGGGTTTAGAAGTTTTTTTTTGTTTTTTCTGAAAATTACTTTGAATTGTAAATTGCTCTATTCATATTTTGCTAGGTATCTTTCCTTCTGTTGTCATTATTAATAGCATATGGCAGAGCTACATTCAGCTGTACATCTTTATGAATATTCTGTTGACTTAGACAAAATCAAGATGTGATTTTTTGGAAACTACCTACTTAAGTATATTAATAGATATAAAAAACATGATTATTAGATACAAACATATTAGATATTAAAGGTACATGACTAGATTTGTAACTTTGTTGCTCTACTTCAAAATTGAGTGGGCACATTTTTCTGAAGATATCTTCACTCTGTGTTCACAGACAGACTGAATACTTTAAGGACAAATTCTTAACAAGTTGATAAGA
Organism: Forpus xanthops; assembly: GCA_032466535.1. Taxonomy (NCBI): domain Eukaryota; kingdom Metazoa; phylum Chordata; class Aves; order Psittaciformes; family Psittacidae; genus Forpus; species Forpus xanthops. Next base: position 4,653 of record JASSUY010025524.1, read on the forward strand.
ATGGATAACTGTTAAGCTTTTCACAGAGGGCTATTGTGACTGCTGATGCTGTTTTCATTAAATCTGTGCAGATTCCTACATGCAGAACAGATATTACTTTTTAGCTTTTCCTCTTTTTTTTGCTGGGCAAAGCAGGGAATTATCTAAAAAAAGACCCCAGTACTTTATTAGAATTTGTGGGGGTACATGTTCTGTTTAGTTAGACTCTGGCTTGGTTGGCACACCTTTCTGCCTTTAGTCTTGTAGTATATGAGATTCTTTATTGCAGCTGCTGTGTGAGGGTACTGTCCACTCTATAAACATACGTATAAAGAGTGGCAAATTCTGATCCCTTCCAGTATCCTACGAGTGTTGTCCTTCAGACCTTTCTTTTTTAAGACTGAGTTGGTTCTGTAGTTTTATGTTTGTCAAAACTTTCTCTTTTTTTCTGTTATTGCTGTTAGTTTGTAGGTTGGGGTTATTTTGTTGGTTTCGGTTTTCTGTTATTCCCTAAGAAATGCTCCCTCCTATGTTACTTTTCATGCATAATCTCAAATACTTGCTCTCACTTGTATCATATAACCTCCAGCTTTGCTTCCCAAGCCTTAGTTACTGAAAATTTGTTACAGCAATTACAAATTCTGGAACTTTTGAGGTGTGCTGTGGGAAATTAAGCTGTTACCTGAAAGTCTTTTTTTGCTGACTCTTGTTGCTGACAGGTACAAATGCACTTCAGTTTCAGAACCTTAGCAGTTTTCTTCTGTATTTCCAGAGAGGTGCACCTCCAGTGATGCTTTTAGCTGCCCATTTCATACACATATTTTTCTAGTTTTCTCCTGTGTTCCTTACAAAATACCATCTGAAGTTAAGAAGCCTTCTAGCAGTCTGTTTTATTTAGTGCTCAAGTTCCAGTGGCATAAGATTAGCCTTTTCCTTCTACCAATGTTTCCAAATAGCTTGTGACAAATTCTTTCATGTGTTAGGTAATTGTTGTTATTAATACTCTCCTTTGTAACTTTCATGTTTTTGTCTTTTTCCTTAAAAAATTCTAAAGAGCAATGCTTCCTCTGTCCTTCCATAGCTCACCCTCTTGCTAGTCCTCTGGGAAGAAAGAAAATATTTGTTCAGGATTCAGTTTTGGTCCATCAGCAGTTCTGCTTTATTTTTTAATTTATTTTTTGTTATTACCCAGCTCAGCAGTAATGATCTGGTTCCAAGGTCCATAATCCCACTGATGTTGTGGAAGACTTGTTGCATCTCTTTAGTGCAGGTTGTGCTTCTGATTGCATGTTTTGCACCTAAGCATTTAAGTACTAAATAGACAAATCTATGAGAGATAAATCTGGTGAGTGAACCTTCTGCTTTTTAAAATAAGTTGAAAACCCAAAGGTTGTAGATACCCTAAATAAAGCTCAGGAGAATTTTTAAGTCAGGAAGATATAGAGTAGCAATAAAAAGATACTGTAAAGTTTGTGGTCTTAAAGTCTAACATTAACTACATCATGCTGAAGTGGAACATAAAATGAAAAATGTCAATGTCTGATTTTAACAATGCCTTATTCTCAGGAGAGAACTGAAGCAGAAGAAACCAAGGCACCTAAGAGATCTTTCTTGTGTGGCAGTGACTATTCATTTTTGTTATTTCTACTAATAAATTACAGAGATTAAGCTTTGTAACTCTTCAAAGAACTTCAAATTTACTGCTTAAAAGAGATGCTAAATCAATTTGTGAAACAGTTTTTTAAGTGAGATAGTGTCAAGACAAAGCACATAAATCAATTGTTCTGAAGCAGTATTCAAATACTTGAGGGTTGAGTGAAAAAAAAAAAAAACCACCCAGAATTAGGCATTATTGATGGATCACATATGCAGGATAGTCTTATTAGATCATGGCCCAGATTTGGATTTCTGGCACACTGCTTTATATTGATGTAGACCTAGAGGAAATTCAGAATAGCTGTTAGCATGCCATCTGTAAAGCAGTTAACTAATACTTGCTCTGCAATAGTGTATGATCAGCTAATATATTGTAAAATCCATCATATTCACCTCTAAAGAACCTTTCTGGAAAGATCCTCAAACCAGAATTCTCATTACAGAAGAAATTGAAAGCAGGGATATCTGGAGTAAATTGGCATGGATTAGATAATCTCTTTTTCTATGATTATTTAGTGAAATAATAGTTACATGTTAAATTTCCGCAGTGGTACTTCAACATCAGATGTGCTTTCTTACTGCAATGTACTTATCAGGTTCTTTCCTGTGTTGTTTTTATGCAAATCACAAGAGACTTTTTATCTGAATGAAAACAGATGCTAGCCTTCGCATTTTTTCTCATGTTATTTAACATTTCTTTCATACAATCTGTATTAAATTATAAGCATACTACTTCTCAAATAGAAAAATCTCCTGTCTTTCCAGTTGATTGTAACATGTTAATGGACTGTATGTCATTCATTCAAAGTCTATTTTTTAAATTAAATAGCAAGACTCATACTGAGATGCTAAGATGAACATACTATAATTGACTTTTCAATTTACTTAAAGCAAACAGCATGAGTGATGGCCAGCAACTAAATAATCAGAAATTTTCTCTTACTACCTCATGTATTTGACTGGGGTTTTTACAGCTTTGGCAGAATTTTCTCTGCCCTGAACTGACTGGCTTACTGACTTGCATCATCTCCTTCTGCTCTCAATCTTATTACTAGAGCTTCATGCATGCATTTTTCATGTGTTATTTTTTAGTTTTCTTTCACTTTTTCTCCTTCTTATCTGCTTCCTCCAATTGCATTTTTTTTAGTTCATGACAAAGTTTATGAAAAAGTAATGTCATAAAGTCACAAGAAAATAGCTGCTTAAATGTGCATCCAACCAAGCACCATGACTGACAAACTTTTCCAAATGGTGCCATCAACAGGCTTCTTCAAATACTTTGGAAGCTATAATTTGAACTTACTGATAGCTTGGTCTTTTTGAATCATGTTAGTGACTCTCTTTCCTTCTTGCCTCCTTTCTCATCTCCTGCACTGAGATGATAGGTCATTAAGATAAAACAATAGTAAGATGATAAAGATAAATTTGACTTTAAAGGTTGGCTAGAGTGAAACTTGAACAATAACAACAAAATTAGGCACCTGTGTGTCAAAGCATTATGTATAATGATCAACAGCTAATTAGAACATAATTATGGTTTTCAAATGAATGTAGGTAAGTTTTAACCTAAAATACAATCAGAGAAGTAGATGTGGAGATGTTTTTAATATATCCCAGTATAACCATTAAGTTAGTATTATTTTTCCTGTAAATAGGACTGGCTTTACAATCCAGTTACACAGGGCAGACATACGTTTGTAATATTACAGTAGCAAATGTTAAACTGCAATCACAGGTATCATTTTAATATATTTGCTTTTGCATTTTCAAACTATTCGCTCCACATTTGTGATAATTATGTGTTTAACCTAATTTGTAGCATTTTCCATACTTACACGCTATTATTTCAAAAGCAGTGAACTCTGGCTTGATGATAATATGGCCAATTTGTGTTAAGACAGAAACATGTAACATAGGGTGATGTCTCTATTCTATTAATTAATCTGTAAATACTGTGTTACTGATAACCTGTAATGGAGGATGGTGAATGCTTTTCAACATTATTTGTACCTCCTGATCCAGCATATCCATTAGAAGTCCATAGGGAATTTTGAACTCCATTTTCTTAGACTTTTTAATTCCACCCTTTAGCATTGTTATTTGGCGTAATAACAAAAGAGGACAGGCCCTTCAAGAACTGCATAGGTTGAACAGCAATTAAATTTAGAGCTTCCTCTGTTGCAGTAAGAAGACACAAATATGTGGGTGGTTCTGGTATCCTCAACATAAGAAGGACATGGAGCTGTTGGAGTAAGTGCAGAGGAGGGCCATGAGGATGATCAGGGGGCTGTAGCACCTCCCATATGAAGACAGGCTGAGAAAGTTGGGGCTTTTCAGCCTGGAGAAGAGAAGGCTGTGTGGAAACTTCATAGCAGCCTTCCAGTATCTGAAGGGGGGCCTACAAAGGTGCTGGAGATGGACTTTTTATCAGGGACTGTAATTACAGAACAAGGGATAATGGTTTTAAACAAGGGAAGCTCAGGTTAGATATAAGAAGTTCTCTGCTGTGAGGGTGGTAAGGCACTGGAGCAGGTTGCCCAAAGAAGTGGTAAATGATCTGTCCCTGGCAGCGTTCAAAGCCAGGTTGGACAGAGCCTTTGGAGACATGGCCTAGTGTGAGGTTGCCCTATCCATGGCAGGGGGTTGGAACTAGATGATCTAAAGGTTCTTTCCAACCCTGACTCTTCTATGATTTTATGAAATAGAAGACAAAGTTCACTGAAATGCAGGTCATTCATTATACAAGTAAATACACAGAATGGAACTTTTACCACAAGAATGTTCACATGCTTGAATATTTCTTCTCCTGCAGGTTACTTCTTCTGAAGTGTTTTTTATTTGCTGTTAAGAGGCAGAGGAAAAGGTCTATATATTATCACCTACTTAAATTTTTGCATTTTATACTGAGGGCTAACATGGAATTTTCTAGTTTATATACCTTATGGATCTCACCATTTAGCTAGGTGAAAATTGGAAGTGTTCTTATTTATTTTTTTGTGGAGTTTTGTTTTGTTTTGTTTTTTTTGTGGGGAAAATCGAATATCATCATATGAACCTGAAAGTAATTATTCTGTAGTTTTTTATACCCATACATATTTGAAGTTTGGATTAAGAGCAAAATGTTGAGTACCACCTTCCAAGAGGAATAGAATTGTATTGACCTAATACATAGTCACACTAGAAATAATAATATCACATATATTAAAACAACATTTTTGTGAACAAGAGCTTCCTAAACTTTGGGTTCATTACAGTAGAGTTATTTTTTTTTGCTCTGATACGATGGAACTGTTTAAGCCTAACTGGTGCTGTGATCCTTTTAAGCATTCTTTCATTCCACTGCCCGATTTACTTCTTGCAGAAGCAAGAAGCCCAAGAGAGAATACATTTAAAATAGACGGCAAAAATAAATAAAACAAATGGAGGAATGAACTCAAGCTTGTTTATTGCCAAACCCTCTCTGCTTTTGTACATCAGTGAGTAATGGACAAAAATGGCAATATTTGTGCTATATATTTATGAATAAAGATTCTGTGCTGCAGGTAGATGACACTAAAAGCTCCACAGTGAAAAAGGGATAGCCAAAAATTTAGATAACCAAAAATTAATTTTCAAAGCATCAGGAAAGCACTTGGCAGTAATTTCATAATACCTGGATAAACCCTGCTTTTTGGGTCAGCTATTGTTCCCCAAAGGCAAATATTTGGCTTTTCAGAAGTAGCTTCATAAGCCAAGAAGAAAAATCACAGGTAGCATGGATAGTTTAGCAGTGTCTAGAAATGGTACTGCGCACTGCCAGGGGCAAGAAAGCCCCTCTTCCTTCCTTGCCTTTTTCAAGTATTACTCGTAAAATAGTTAACTATTCCTTGAATACTGTAGAACTGTTGAATTCAGCAGGATATTCAGCTCTTGTCTCTTGGAAAGATTAATTTCTTCATATTTATTTGGCAATCTTTACAGAAATCAGATTTCTACTTTTTTTTTTTTTCTCAATTATTGCTGCCATTCTCTTTTCTTTAAGATTTTGTGAAATAGGATTTGTATAAAACTGTTAATTCTGATGGAGGTGGAACAAAACCCTGAAATAAATATTAGTTGCTGCTTGGCATTATTGTTACAACAAATGGAAATTTTCTTGCCATGCAATCATATATTCAGTGTTGGAAGTATTTACTACATTTCTGCTACTATTCCAGGTTTTAAGTAGAGGCAGTGGCACAACAATCTGGAGATTACCTTCCTTCCACTTTGTTTAGTATTTCATTTTTCTGTTTTTATACAGAGAGGTCCCTGAGCAAGAGCAAATACTCTCAAGGAGAAATGTGGTTCTGAAATCTGTTAGAGGGGTGTGAACATATACATAGAAGGAAGCAAATTACACTGGGGGATGGACTTTGCATATATGCTGCATTTTTACTCACTGAGGAAGTGGCCTTCAAGACTTCTACTGGTTTTTGCTGCTTAAGGCAGTGTCATGGAAAAAGCGACAATATTTTTGCTTGTAAAAGTATTATGTTTGTTCACTGACTCCTAGTACTGGACAAACATGCTATTTGAGAGCTTGAGGAATCTGAAAGCATGCAAGATTTCATAGAGTTTACTGAGTATTTGTAAATTTCCAGAGTGTTTATATTCATATGAAAATAGCCTAATTTGAAAACTGGCAGTTTTTTCCTGCATTTAAATAAGTTTTACAAAGCACATGAAAGTGACTGGAAATGTTCCGATTATCATAAGGTTTTTTTCTGTGAAATCTCTGATTGTGCCACTAGTGTATCAATAAGCTAGTTTATTAGCGCAGTCAGAAAATCACTGCAGTACTGCCTCAGGGGTAGTTTGTGTGAAGAGAAAGCATAGTCACACTCAAACAGTATAAGTTTAAACTAAAAAGTGCAGGCAAAAGCAAGCTCATTTCATAAATAATTAATCTGTAAGTCCCTGCATAATGTGCCACGCACCACAATAGGTAACACGGAGTGGAGGGTAGAGATGCTTGAGCTGGTTTTGCAGTCATTCTTGCTCTGTGTTTCTCAATGTTTTAAGCAGCACTGGAGATGTAAGTCATATACAGTACAAAATCCTGTTAAATCAGCCAAAGCACAGCATAAAGATAACCAAATTAGGGCAAGAAAGGGCAATTGACATACTGCCCCATTTTTATCATTCTCAAAAGTAGGTTAACCCTCATGGCATCAAATAAGAGACTGCTGAATTACTTAAATACTGTGGAAGTCAAATTATAAAGTTAGGCTGACACCAAACATAAGCTAACATAATGTAAGATACATAAGATTACCAAACATCAACTAAATGATAGAAACAGAAGAGACAAACTGGATTTCCATTTTCGCCACTGTACCTCTGAGAACTACAACGCTTCTTTATAGGCTGCTGCCACACTTGGCCTGCAGCTTGAAGGAATACAGGCAGAGAAGGAGGAACAGCAACTCATATTCTAGTGATTGTTGTTGGGTTATTCCTATACATCAGAAAACCCTGATAAAGCAAATAGGAAAGAGTTAAGATCTATATCTAAATGGGAAGTTTTATGTGCAGCTGACTTTTTCAAGATCTTTCACAGTATACAATCCATCATGAGTATAGATTTTATTTTACCTGAGACATAGTCTGTGACTGTTACTCTCTGTGTAATGAATTTGAACAATTAAGCATGTTGATTTAATGAGTTACTACCTTAATAAAATAGATTTAAAAGCCTTAATGAAATACACACCTGGAAATCTTTAATTTATCTGATACTGTTTATAAGTAATAAGGGTTAAATCAACACAGTTAGCTAAGAATACCCAGTAACAAAGAGCAGGCACTGGGATTTATGCAGTGCCAGTATGCAGCAGGCAAAGTGACCACCAAAACGATGTTGATTCGTGAAAGTGCCAGGAGAGTAGATGATGAAAAATTGCAGTTACATAAAGCTGTTGCTATGGTGCTCAATTCTTGCACCGCTGTGTCTGAATTTAGTGCCTTAGACTGAATTACAAAATCATATATTCCAAATACTGCTTATCATTTCAACAGAACCTAGTAATAAATGACAAGAAATGCATTACCCATCCGAGATATGCTAGAGTATATGAGCAGAGATTGAATTCAGGCTTTCTAAAGTGCTTGCTATTTTTTAAACTGACATTTGTCTCTCCTAACATAGATATCCAGTTTGTAATTCCAAAGCACGACATGGTGTTTGAAGATGAAATTGAGTAGCTGTGAGCAGTTAGGGGCAGTGAGAACACAAAGAAGGAAAGGTATGTAATACATTCATAGATTTAATCAAAGATACACGCTTTAAAGAAAGCTGGTAGGGTGAAAGGAAACAATTGAAAATGTAAAGTTCAAGTATCTGCAATATTGCAGGCATAGTATGGCACAGCCATATATGCAATATGATGCCACAGATGACATTGCTAGCTGAAGAAGTTGTCAAGTAGACTTCTGTATATAAAGACTCACAATAGCAGCCAATTTTGAGACAGTGAAATGGGACAGGCAGATTTTTCTAAAAGGGAAAAAAAAAACAGATAGCAGCATTACCTTTCCTTGACCTTGTCTCCTTTCCTATGCTATTTTTTAATTTCCTCAGTATTGGCACAGATGATTTACACTTCGTGTTCCATTACTTTCCCTTTTCCTGGAATCTTACATCTTCTGGTCTCTTGAGCTTCCTCATACCTTCAACCTTTGAATTAATTAGTGTCCTTTTCTTTCTCTCTGGTTCTCTCAATCTCCTCTTGCCTTTTTCTCATCATACAGTCTTGAACCTTTCCTCATTTTGAAACAAATTAAAATCCAGTGCAAGTTTCTTTATGCTTTAAGAACAGCTTCATCCTGCAGAGTTGTCTTCACAAAGATATCTTACCCGTTTTGTATAACATGAGAGTACTGTTACAGAGCTGATGTTTATATTCTGTCATCTTGGGTAGCTGCCTTTTCTATAGAGCCTCTCCTCGATGATTCCCCAGTTTCTGTTACAAAAAGCTAACATGATATGCTTCTACATCAGTCCTCCTGCATAGATTTCCATGCAGTAGTGTCTCCCTGTCCCAAAACTCATAGCGATGAGATGTGAAAACCCTAAGGAGATAAGCAGGAAAATTCTTTCAATACATACTATTCTCCCATTAATCTCAGACAGATTTATAGTAAGTTTGGAGCCATGTAAAATGCAGCTTCATGACAAAAATCCTGTTTTGGAGAGTGTGAAAATCTTACATTACTCTTTGAATAAAACAAGAATGATTTCATTTCTTCTGCTGTGCACTTTTAATGGTCTCTTATGTATAGTGGTACAATTAAGACAGTAGGCAAAAAAGCGTTTCACATTAGCCAGTAGAAATACAGATTTTGCATAATGCATTTCGAAAATACAAAACTTTAAAAATTAAATAACAAATAACAAAAATCTACTGAGATTTGAAATGTCACTATGTAATTTGAAGATAAACTGATTTAGCAGTTTAGATTAAACATATTAGATTTTATATGGCAAACTATGCTCACATCTAGGGAGTTCTAAAGAAAAATAATTTAATATAATATAATAATCAAGTTTAATAAAATGTCAGTTCTTAGCAAAATTTCGTGTAAAGATTTTGTAGAAAAATGATTTTTGTGTTTAATTGTACAAAGAAACAAATTGACTATGCCCTGACTATCTGCACAGATCAAAGAAGCTCCCCATCCTTTCTTCAAAAATCTAAAACATAAGAGACATATCTTTGCTTCAGCCTCAGTGAATGAAGCTTACCTGTTTCACTGTTAAGTACTGAACTGCTAATGTTATAAAAGAAAAATAGGGTAATTAAAACATGTAAATAAAGAGGAAAGAGAATAAGAAATGTGGAGAAAAAAAGATGAAACATTGTCAGTTATGTTGTGAACAAGATGAGTAAATCATAGAATCACAGACTGGTTTGGGTTGAAGGGACCTTAAAATCATCTAGTTCCAACCTCCTTGCCACAGGGAGGGACACCTTCCACTAGGACAGGTTGCTTAAAACCTTACCCAACCTGTCCTTCATCACCTCCAGGATGTGACATCCGCAGCTTCTCTGAACAGCCTGCACCAGTGTCTCACCAACCTCACAGTAAAGAATTTCTTCCTTACATCTAATCTAAATCTACTCTCTTATAGTTTAAAACCAATACCCCTTGTCCTGTCACTACATGCCCTTGTAAAAGTCCCTCTCCAGATTTCTTGTAGGTACCATAAGGCTGCTATGAGGTCTCCCCCGAGACTCCTCTTCTTCAGGCCGAACAACCTAACTCTTTCAGCCTGTCTTCACAGTAAAGGTGAGGTGCTCCAGCCCTCTGATCGTCTTTGTAGCTCTCCTGTGTACTCACTCCCACAGGTCTACGACCTTCTTGTATTGAGGGCCCCAGAGCTGAATGCAGTACTCCAGGTGGGGTCTCGAAATACTAGAGTAGGAGGGGAGAATTAGGACATGGTTGGTTTTCTAGGCTGCAAGCTCACACTGCCAGCTCTTGTTGAGCTTCACATCAACCAGTACCCTTAAGTCCTTCTCCTCAGGTTTCCACAAGTCTGCTCTCAATCCAGGCTCCCCCCAACCTGTATTTGTGTTTGAGATTGCCCCAAACAAGGTGCAGGACCCTGCACTTGGCTTTGTTGAACTTTATGAGGTTGGCATTGGCCCACCTCTCAAGCGTTTCAAGGTCTCTCTGGATGGCATACCTTCCATCAAGTGTACCAACTCAACCACACAGCTTGGTGTCTCACATAACCATGCTTTCTGTTACACCTGAAAGCATAACCAAAATTGGAGATAATTCTTCATTCTGCATTAACTTGTGTTGAAATGACATATTTTACAGTTCTTTGGCTGAATAGCCTAAGTTGGGTATCATAGAAGCAGACTGCTAAAGATAAGGTTAAATGAAAGAGTTGCATATTAGCCAGCAGCTTCCACTATGTGGAAGGTGAGAGGTATCTAGAAAAGCTGGATGAAGCAAGAGGATTATCAAAATTTGTGATAAAGTCAAGTAAGCTTTTTAAACATTCTCAGTACAAAGTAATCTGCCTTTTGAAAAAAAAAAAAGAAGAAAAAAGAATGAAAACTGAATTCTCTTAGTGTGAATAACTGGTTGCTTCAAAGCATGGAAACATAAGATTAAGGTGTCTTTTTCAAAAAGTGTGTGAAGCGGTGTTAAGAGTATCATGGGTTCAGCAGTAGCAGTCATTTTTCTCCTTGGTAGCTGGTGCAGAGCTGTGCTTTGGACTTTCGATCTGGGAACAGCACTGAAAACTCTGATGTTTTTAGCAGTTGCTTAGTAATGTTTAGTCCAACCAAGGACTTTCTGAGTCTCATGCTCTGCCAGGGAGAGGGGAAGCTGCGAAGAAGCAGAAAGAGGACACCTGACACAAACTAGCCAAAGAGGTATTCCATGCCACAGCACATCATGTCCAGGATGTCATGGACTCAGCAAGAGCAGTCATTTTTCTCTTTTTCGTAGTAGCTGGTGCAGCACTGTGGTTTTGGTTTTCTGCTTGGGAACAGTGCTGATAACACCAGTGTTTATAGCTATGGCTTGGAATGTTTAGGCTGGCAGAGGACTTACTGAGTTTCATGCTCTGCCAGGGAGGAGGGGAAGCAGGGAGGAAGCAGAGACAGGGCACCTGACTCAAACTGACCAAAGAGATATTCCATACCACAGCACACCATACCCAGGATATAGAAATAGAGAGACCCAGAAGGGTGATAGAGGGAGGCACTGCATTGTGAGGCTTGGTATGAGGTGATGGGGGTGCACTGGGTGGTCTCGCTTGGTATCAGGTGATGGGGGGGTACTGCTGGGTCAGGCTGGGTGGAAATTGGTGAGCTCTTGTATTCTTTCCTTGTATTTGCCTTGTCATTATTATTATTGGTGGTAGCGGTAGTGATTTGTGTTATACCTTAGTTACTAAACTGTTCTTATCTCAACCTGTGGGAGTTGTATTCTTTTGATTCTCCTCCCCATCCTCCCGGGAGTGGGGAAGAAAGAGAGGGGAGTGAGTGAGAGAGCGACTGCATGAGTTTGAGGGGCTTAAACTACAACTCCACTACATAAACTGGGGGCAGTTACCCAGAAGGGTTAGATCACTGCTCGGTCGGCTGGGTGGTGAGTGGTTGCACTGTGTTCCCTTGTTAGCTCCCTTATCATTATTATTATTGGTGGCAGCAGTAGTGGTTTGTGTTATACCTGATTTACTGGACTGCTCTTATCTCAACCCACTGGAGTTCCATTCTTTTGATTCTCCTCCCCATCCCTCTGGGACTGGGGGAGGAAGGGGGGGAGTGGGCTAACAACTGCACTGCTGATTTACAGCTGGGCTCAAACCATGACAAAGAGACAGGTTAAAACCAAAGGTAAATTTTTAGTGGTGACATACACAGTGACACATGACCCTACATCTTATTTCCAGGACCAGTTTTGGCATATTCCTCTTTGTCTATGTCAGACTTCAGTGAATGAGATTGAGAGTTCTTCCTCATTAAACACCCACAGAGGACTTCCAGGAACTCATTAAGCAATCTATCTGGTTACAGATGTAGGTATGCCTACATGTCATAAAGTTTATTTTATCTTGTTAGCTCCTGCTGTCAGTACCTGTGCATCTCGAGCACTGCGTGGATAGATAATGATAATAGCTCTACATGAGCACTAAATAAAAAGAATGAACAAAGATTTCTCTCAAGCATAAGGCATCATCTTTGCAAATGTTAATCAAATCTTTGTATTCTGGAAATAATTCCAGATGCTTTTCATGCAGTCTCAGATTTATGCTGCTTTCCTCCGTGGTCTTGATGCAAAGCCAAAATATTTGTCTTAAGGTAACCACTTTTCAATGGCAGTACTCTGGAGTGGACACCGGACCGTATCATGGTGAACCATGAAGCACTTACAGATGCTGAAATTCAGCAAGAAATATTTGATTGCTACCCTGGAAATGCAACAAATGAAACCAAAGCCACAATATAGCATCTGTTTTAACTGCTTTAACTGATCTCTGGAGTCAGTGCTGTTTTAATTTTTAAGAATGTTGAAAGACAAGCAGTTAAATAGTTTCAGACTGAAAGACTCAATAATTTTTTTCCAAATGACATTTCATTTTCCTGTTTGTTCCAATTACCCTTTTAAGATGATCAGAAGAATCTCTGATTGAGCAAAAAGAAAATGATGGATTAATTCAACCCAAAGTTCAAAGACAAAAATTATCCTGGAAGTTTTAACTTTTGCTTCGATTCAGGAAAATATTTTCCACCCTGGACATATTAACACACCTGGAAAGCTGTAACTGTCTTAATGCTGTCTCCAATTGCTGCTCCAGTACTAAATTACAACAGTATGAGACAAAAGCCTATGTTTCCAGCTTGAGCAAGGATTTGGACCCGATCTCTAGAGGTCCCTTCCAATCTCAACCGTTTTGTGATTATGTGAAGTTTTAACAAATGGTTTACGGCCTTTTTATCCAGTACTTTGTGCTAATTGCCATTATAATAAATCCCATTGTCTAAAGATTACATGTTATTAGATGTGTGAATGGGAAATCACGTTTGTTCTTGTGATTTCAAAGGGCAGACATCCAGCTTCTGCTAATGTACATCTACATTTCTTACCTATTTGGGCTTTTTTCTTATTTGGTGTATAGTTGAAACTGTGAAATTGTAGCTGGTCAATCAGCTTTTGTCAGTATCTCCTCAGCAGAAAACATTTGGTAGATTTTTATTGTGAGAGGTAGGTTAGATGATTCATTTTTCTTTCACGTCCATGACTGGTAGTGACAAACTTATCTGTTCATTAAGAAACTGAGAGAATGATAAGGAACTTGTAACCTTCTGCAAATGTGGAAGACATCATACTTTCAAGACCTTAGTGTTTTGCTGGACAAAACTTACTTGCAATCCATATCTGAACCGGTTACTTGACTTATGACATAGAGCAGTAACCTCCCAAAATCTGGATTGGAGAAGGTTTAGTACCAATTAGACCTTCAGAAGTCTCTGGAATCTAGCCAGAGTTTTAAATGATGTGCAGAGTTACCATTTATCATTCTGCAGAGACTGCATTCAGTTCCACCGCAACAGTGATGCTCATACTTCATCAGGCTTGCTGCATATACATGCATGTATATGCGATATCTCAAATAGTAAGGATCTGCAAGGTCACCTCTTCTAAGCTGCTGCTCTCTTTCTCCAAGTAATGTATATCTTTTTTGTTATGCTTTGTTAGCTTGTATCCCTATTTACCTATGCTATTGTGCATTTCTGCTTGTTTGCTTTTTAATGTCCCCTGCAGGCACTTTCGTTTGCCTGTAGGTGTTTCTTGGGTAAGTCTATTTCACGGCACACGTGGCATATCTGATCTTCAGAGACAAGTATCCACCTAGGTCTTTTACATCCTCAAGCACTTGACATTTGTATTTGGAAATGTCAATCATTCTGTACATTTGTATGACTGGATTCAGCAGTTGAGAGTCCTCAGTTTCCCCCCACTTTTGCTTTATTGCACAAAAACCTGAAAGTAGAAATAAGAACCATTTCCACTCTGTCATTTGATAGATCACAAGGACCTTATTAAACACACTAGGTGCTTATAGTGGTCTATACTCTTTAAGGCAACCATATATTGTGAAGCACTTTTCTTTGTTAGATCATATGAGTTATGTAGAAGTTGGACACTAGGAAAGAAGATGTACACACAATTTCATTAAAACTAGTTGTCATGGGTTCAGCAGTAGCAGTCATTTTTCTCCTTCGTAGTAGCTGGTGCAATGCTGTGCTTTTGACTTTCTGCCTGGGAACAGTGCTGATAACACCAATGTTTATAGTTATGGCTTAGAATGTTTTGGTCTGACCAAGGACTTTCTGAGTCTCATGCTCTGCCGGGGAGGGGGGGGAAGATGGGAGGAAGCAGAAAGAGGACACCTGACCCAAACTGACCAAAGAGGTATTCCATATCGCAGCATGTCATGCTCAGGATGAAAAACCTGGGGGCAGGAACCTGGAAGAGTTGAGTTCATGGCTCAGTCGTTGGGTGGTGAGCAGTTATACCTTCTTCCCTTGTATTTCCCTGGTCACTGTTGTTATTGGTCATAGCAGTAGTGGTTTCGTTATATCTTAGTTACTAAATTGTTCTTATCTCAACCTGTGAGACTTACATTTTTTTTATTCTTCTCTCCATTATGCCCCCTTTGAAGTGGGGGAGGAAGAAAGAGGGGGGAGTGAGTAAATGAGCTGCGTGATTTACAGCTTAAACCACGACACTAGTGAATTACAATTTTTTTTAGTTTTCCTTTTTTGTCTACACATTTTAATCTTTAGAAGGGCAAAATTGCCCTTTTCTTCCAAAACAAATGGAAAAAACCTACAGGAACAAAACCTCTTTCTTCATTCACTTTCCTCATGGGAGCCATCCCATAATTCTCAGTTTAGTCTACTATGGCAATTTGTTTGCACTAAACATAAAGCCTAAACACAGATCATCTGATAGAGGGTCCTTAATCAAAAATACTTTTAGTAAGAAAATATTTGTACTGAAAAGGGTCCCTAAGCAAATATTACAGAGGTAATTTTCAGATACAATTTAAGTGAACTTATACTTGCCCAATCACTTAATGCACTCTCACATTTCTTAAGTGCAATTATGCTGTATATGAAGTTCATGCAGACCATTAAGCTATTTCCAGTGATGCTTATTAGCAGACTGAAAAGTACTTCTGTGGTATTCTCTTCTAGCCCCTAGCAATCTGCAGCTCAAGGTTAAGGTGAGCCAGAGGCAGTATTTGAATTTAACATTCTTTGTCAGATTATTTCTTTCAGAGCTTTCCTAATCATTCTTTTTTTTTTTTTTTTAAATAGTTCCCTGTTCCTTTATCTTTGTTATGTTCCTGTTTTTTTTTTTTATTAAGGTCTTTAAAAATTTATTAAAAAAAAAAAAAAGCAACCTCCCTTAAATGTATAATTACAAGAACATATAACCATGCTGTCATTTTCTGAAAATTTAACTACTATATTCTTTTTAACTTTTCCCCAGTTCTTTCCTCCATAAAACCATAAGCAGCAGTACAGCTGTTATGTTTGCAGAATCCTAGCAAAATCTATTAATGTAAATTAAGCTTAATAGTAATTGAACAGTATATGAACAACAATCTCAGTGAAACTGTATTTGCCAAACTAAAATCATAGGATCTTACCTTCAGGGAAAATGGCCTAATAGTGAGTAACTTGAAACTTATTCTAGAGTTTTCAAGTGCCTGGTTGAATTTGCAGATACAGGTATTAGAATGACATTTGTCTGGTAATCCAAAGCCAAATTAATGTATTGCAACATGCAATATATGCATTCATTATGGATTTAGCCAGTCCATCACCTGCTCTACTTCAATTTCTATCTTTTCTCTATGTCTTAAAATCTTTCATACACTTGGGTTTTGTTTTTACCTGAAGTTACAGTTCAGAGGTCAGCTTTCATTACAGGCATAGTTACTTCACAACAAGAGATTATCAAACATAACTGCCTTTATGAATTAGGGGCAGAGGTGCAGCAGTTTGTATGTCAGCACAGACGTGCACTGAATGGGCTTGCAACTGCACAGAAAAGCATGTATGTCCTCAGCGAAGTGCCAGGGGCCTTCAGCTTCATCAAAAGAAAAACACTTTCCCTTCAACATCAAGAGGCCTCGACCCACATTGAGCTCCTGAGGGACGATGCAGCTCTACAGCTCTTGGGCTGCAGATGTGCTTGGCACCTGTCACTGAGGCTAAGGAAGCAGCAGATGATCTCCTAGCCTAACACATATGCATAGGTTAAGGATATGTGTCACCAGCTGAAGATGTGGGAGGAGGTCTGCAGACTGTGCTAAAGAGCCCTTTCCATGATATGGAAAAGGCAGAAGTTAAGATTAAATGTAAACAATTCAACGTTTTTATGTGTTGGCAGTAATTGTGATGAATTGAGAATGATTTAATGAGCCTAGGCTGCAAAATCACCATGACAACTACTTTTTCATATCGATCTGAACCTATTTATGCGTATTTATTTTTTTTTTAACATGCCAATGACAATTAAGTAGTGATGTATGCATAAAATGTCATTCTGTAGATTACAATGATCATTAGCTATCCCCATGCCTATTCTAGAAAGCAAGCTGTGGTCTGATGCTTAGCAACTGTGCCAAATTTTCCAACTATTTGCACTCCTAAGTATCATTTTATTTTGTAAAATGAAAAATATGTCAAAAGAAGAAATTTGAATTTGAAATTAATAATTTAAGGCATAGCAGTGTCACATTTATAGTTTTCAGTCCATAATCATTATCTTCTGATCATCAATGTTTTCATGCATATCAAATGTATATTTCCATGTTGGCAAAATTTTGTCTACAACTTTCTCAATTTTTCTTTTATTTTTTTTTTTCTAGCCCTGAGGAAAAAAGATATTTGATTATAAAGATTCATAATAAAAAAAAAAAAAAAACACTAGGGATCTCCACTATATGCTCATTTATAGTATTATATTTTTCCTTCCATTAGCACAACTGAGGTTAGTCTTCATAGCTAAATTCTGTACTAAACTATGTGCCATATTTAGGTCAATGGAAATACTGTGCATTAATCTAATGATAATTCTTGTCCCCTCACCCCCTAGATTTGTGATCTCCTTCTTTGAAAAGCAGTGAGACAGCCACATGTACTCCTGAGGAAAGACCATTATATTTTGTTCATTGTAATAGATACTTTTTCTCAAATACTAGATTTAAAGAATATAAATTAAAAATAACCAAAACACCAAACCCCTATAATCTTTATATAAATGTCAGAGCTCCTGAACTATAAAGTTTTTATGCCTTGCATGTCTCTGTTCTAGGCAATATTAGAAACTTTTTTGTTTTTTTAACCTTCATACAGAGTACTACCTCAACTATTTTTTGAAATAGAAGGCACTTAACTTTTATCACAATTGTGGCAAGATGTATGGGATAACAGCTCCTCATATGACAGAACACAATCCAGTTTGACCTACCACAGCTGTGATGTGTCATGGGTTCAGCAATAGCAGCTGTTTTTGATTTTGGGTCTGGGAGCAGCGCTGACACCACCAGTGTTTTCAGTTACTGCTTGGTAATGTTTTAGTCTGGCCAAGGACTTTCTGAGCCTCATGGTCTGACAGAGAGGAGGGGAAGCCGGGAGGAAGCTTGGAGGAAGCAGAGACAGGGCATCTGACCCAAACTGACCAAAGAGGTATTCCATACCACAGCATGTCATACCCAGGATGTAAAAAAGGAGAGCAGAGAGCTGGAAGGGGGGGGTGCACTGCGTGGTTCGGCTGGGTATATAGTTGGTGAGTTGCTGTACCCTTTCCTTGTATTTCTCTTGTATTATTATTGGTGGTAGCAGTAGTGATTTATGTTATACCGTAGTTACTAAACTGTTCTTATCTCAACCTGTGGGAGTTGCATTCTTTCGATTCTCCTTCCTATCCTCCTGGGACTGGGGGAAGAAAGAGGGGGGAGTGAGTGAGTAAAACTGCGTGAGGACCTTAAACCACAACACGATGCTAGTGTAAATTGGAAGAAATACCACATTGGAGTTAAAAGCAGCTACAAGCAGATAATTGCCCATGAAATGTGCACACTTCCTATTGATGAGGAAAAAAAATCCCTTGAATCTGCCAGAACACATCTATTATTAGACTGATGGGATAAAAAAGGCATTATGAACAAGAGGCCTATTGCAATATTTAGCTCAGGCTGAAAGCAATTGTTTTCAAATGAATGAACTGATTATGTTAGGGGCCTCTACCAATTTTATACTCTGCAGTCAAGAATTAATTTTCATGGTCATCACCTCACTTTCAAAACAAATCATCCTTGATATCAAGGTCTTTGGCAGTATTATAGAAACTGTACTTTTAGGGAGAGATACTGTTCTTAAAGAATTTCACTGTTGTAATAGTTGTAATAAATATACTTAACAGCTTGCAGCAGTTTTCTTTTCCCCACAGTAATTCTCTTCAACGTGCTGTTTTTTCCCTAGCTTAGTACTTCTATGCCAGGTTAGTGAAAACCCTCACAAGAAGTTGTGGGAAAAATAATTAGCATTTAACAGCAATATCCATCTGAATTTTTTTTTGTTTAAGACTGATGCATTAAAGTATTCCAGGGCAGTGATACAAATTCAAATATTCTATCTGCACCTGTGTGCAAAATCATCATGAAGGTAAGGACCTCTTTATTTCTTTTGGTTTGCTTGCTTGAGAAATAGGTTACTACATCGATTAGCACTGTTAGCTTTAAAGGATTATCATAGTATTGAAGAGCACTATTGATGAAAAATCTAGCTCTGCTTCTATTTTGCTAGTTATGGTAAAGGGAAATGAAATTTGACCTCCAGCTATGATGAGAACCTACTCAATTTGTAATACCCCTTGCCTAAGGTAATAATTAGACTCTGGCATAATCCTTTGAATTAAACTAGCAGTTGACACATTTCTTCTTCTTTGTATGCTGTAAAATTTAGAATGGACTAAGGCATTATACAGGAGGAAAAACAGCTACCAATGGTGTCAAAAATTCCATTACTTTTGATCAGCATATAGCTGACCAAAGTAGGCTCAGCTAAATGCTTATATCCATAGTATTCTTAAAAGCTTCTGATAATAGATATTCCAGATCAGTGTTGCAGCATATGCTAGTACTAGTTAGCCTCAGAAACAATTTTACAAATAATCATGTTGATAAGGAATTGTGAAGGATTTACTGGAAATGGAACAAGAGCTGTTAATTTCCTTTTTTAGAAAGAGCAGATATTTATGAATTATCATCTCTATCATTGTGCCTTCTCTAGAAATTACTTCAATGCTTTTAATCTTTCCTCATAAGAAAAAGGCCCTAGATCTGCGATCACTGACTCTTTTATATATATACATACATATATATATAACCATTACAGTAAGGTCCTTTCCAGCCCTAACTATTCTATGATTCTATATCCTTCAGTTTCTCTGTAGAAAATTTGCCTCCAACAAAAAAAAAACGTTGAAAACAAAGTCTCCACAGAAAGGTTTTATTCTTTTGTCCGGTATGTCAGATCTCTCTGCTCTATATGTCTCATTCTTCTGAAAGCTTTCAATATGTGGATAATTAGCCAACTTTTAGTTTGCTTTAAAAGTTCTCTTTTTTGATCAAACTGCTCTAAATAGGACAAAAATATACTCTTCATTTTTAAGCGAACATTTACATGGGCTATTAATCTATGTTTTAGTGACAATTACAACAGTTTGTTTGCTTTTTATTCCCAAAGTAGTAATCCATTCCATTGAAACTCCATTTCAGTCTTTAGTTTCACAGATTTTAATCAACTTTACTGAGTTTTAGTGGTGACTGTGAGGTGAATAATTTATCGTACTCTTAAACAGAGGAAAAGAAGTGAAGTAAATGATCTTTCATAAGTAGATTTAGAAGGTGACTTTAAAGTCTTAGGAGATTGCCAAATATATTAAGAGTAGTCAATTAAAAAAAATTAATTAGAGACATTTAGCCTGGTTTCATACATTGCATGTGTACTTTAGGTTAACCCTGAAGGAAATCTCATTAGCATTTACTCACTTATATGCATTTGTGGTTTTAAGATTTTCTTCTTTATAATGTGCCTGCTTCTTCCCTGTTCAGATAGAGGGAAGACTAAATACACTCAGATAAAGCAAACACAAAGCCATTACTGAAAGGGTATATTTTTGAGCAATCAATTAGGACAGTCTGGTGTATTTAAATTGTAGCCAATTTATTTTCCTTACACATTTAATTCATTACAAGTTAGAGGAGTTGAGGATGCTATCAAGACCATCTGGGATACTTTTTCTTGCACTGATTATCTTTTCTTTTGCTTTTCTCTGTAAATACTGCTCTTAACAAAATACTTTATTCTTTTTTTTCTTATTTTTGTGTTACCAACTTAAGATACATCCACAACATTAAATGACCTTAAATCCTGCACTGTTCTGTACAAACATTTGTATTATATTTGGAAGAGAAGTGTTTAAGATTCTTCTATTCAGGTGCTGGCTATTTGATGTTGGTTTTAAAGGTAACATATCTCTCTTTGGCATAGAAAAAAAGGAATGTCTAATGGTAAATATTCCTTCTCTTACAAGACATTGAAAGCATGATGCTAATTCAGTGCTGGTTTTTGATAGTAAATATTAAGTGATTTAAGAAGTTGCTTATATAGAAATGTTGTATCTTTGCAGATAGAATAATAAAATCAGAATGATTTCGGCTGTAAGACCTTTAAAATCATTGAGTCACACTGATAACATAGCACTGCCAAGTTCACCACTAAACTATGTTTTTAAATTCAATAAAAAAAGAGGAAAACAGAGGCAGCATCTGTGTATTACACAAATAAAGAACTTTTTCTTGATTAGACAAGTAGTCCTGACTTACCCAGGACACAGAATTATTTCAGTACAAGTGACAGTTGTTGATATGCCAGTTGTACTGTTCAACTAAAACTAGTGGACTTAGTTATTATGTCAGTATTTTGATTTGTATGTATGCCAGTTCTGTGCTACTTTAACAAGCAAGTTGAAATAATGCTGTAGTCACTGGCATTCAATACAATAATTTCATAATAACTGAAGTCAACTGGAATTGTTTTATATTAACATAAACTACAAGTTTACTAATGCCTAGCTAGTAGACTATCCCTAAATTTACAAAATACTGCACTGCATGCTCATTACTAGCATAGGTTTACTGTGTATCTGGAAACCTCTGCACTTGCTAAAAGCATGCTACTTTCATCAACATTGAAGTATGCTTCAGGAAGGGCACTGAAAATTTTGCATTTTCATCTTTGGAAAACAGAGACAAATATACCAATACATCACAGGACACTAAAGAACAGAGAAAATATCCTCAAAAGCTGAAGTTATATTTGCATTTGCAGTTCAGGTAAATAATACTTTATCAGTTCAAGAGCAATGACAGAATTTTTCATTTTTATTTCCCAATAAAGTAAATACTGAATTTAATAGGAAGCTACCACGATGACAAGTTAAAGATGCTTACAGCAAAATCAGATTGTAATACAGGCCATGATTCAAATCCAGATCTGTGATCACTTTGGTGAAATTCAGTGACTCTGGAAGTCTGCATGATGTTTGAAGTTCAAACCCCAGATACTGGCCTTGAGTATTTTATAATACAAACTGCTCCCACAGCACCATGTAAGAGTGCAAATAACTTCTGCAGATATCCTGCATTCCTTTATACCTGCGTGCTTGGAATATATTCTTAGGGGACCAGTAGTTTATTTATTACTTTATGGCTTTTTTTTTTTTTTTTTAATTTTGTTTGTTTACTACTTGAACATACTTCAAAACATAGAGGAAACGGAAATGATTAAGAAGTTATTTCTAAACCTTAACTTCAACTTTTCACGTGCATTAAACTGCATGGATTTTGCCTATACAGAAGACTTGGTGCACTCTTCCTTGATAATTTGATTTCTAAAACAATAAAGGCTTGTTTCAGGAATAAATCTGTGCATTCTGCTGAATAATGGGAAAATACATCTATTTCACTTAAAAGGAAACAAAAGTAAGTTTTCTGCTAAACTGTGACTAGAACTAGTATAGAAGTTCTAATTTGAATGTAATGATGTGTTTCAGTATTAAGTCTTGAGATGAATGGAGGAAGAGGATACCAATTATGTGAATAAAGTACATTTTCCATAAAATAAGTACATGATGAGAATTTTTTTTTTCATGTTTCTGTAGTTGATGACATAGTTGATAAAATAATGGTGAATATAGTAATGTCATATTTCACATCAATCGCAGAATTTAACAGCATGAATCCTGGTCCTTGAGGTAGAGAAACCTCAATTATGTAACTGGATGTGTTACTCAAGGAATTTAAACCACATTCTTTTCCCCTCAGACTACAGTAAGCAAGGGAAACACGCTATTATAAATAAATATAGGTTAGTTAAACTGTTCACATATTCGTTCAAAGACATCTATTTAAACTACTGCAATTTTAGTAAGGGCACCTACTGCCTCTTAGCTTTTGCTTACACCTGCATCGACAAAACAAAAGGTGGTAAAAGGACTGAGTTATGATAGAAC
This sequence comes from Forpus xanthops, assembly GCA_032466535.1. Taxonomy (NCBI): domain Eukaryota; kingdom Metazoa; phylum Chordata; class Aves; order Psittaciformes; family Psittacidae; genus Forpus; species Forpus xanthops. Next base: position 27,435 of record JASSUY010025524.1, read on the forward strand.
ACAATGCACTCCTCAAAAGCACAAGCCATGAACAGCACACAGCCTTTCTTTTGTGTCTGTACATTTGTTTTGTCTGTGGAAACTAAGGTTTATTTTTCTTAAGTGGGTTTACATGAAAACATGCACATCTAGCTTAAAGCTAGCAAAGAATAAAGTAAATGTGACTTGTTTTCCTTTTTCATATGACAGCATCTCATTTGCTTATTACCTTGTCAGTTACTCTCTCTCACTAGTTATAAAAGTGCCTTTAAAAGGTGTTGAAATCCTTCACGTGAGGAAGCAGGTTCTAAGCAAAATTTAATTTCAAAGCAGCAACATAACTGATCTGCCTGACAGTTTCTTGAAGATGTTGAAAACAATTGCAAATTATCTTGAAGGCAAGTGACTCTCAACATGATAATCAGTGTATGTTCATGTTCTTCAGTGAGGTTTTGTTTCAGGCTGAGCTGGCCAGCTTCATAGTCTTTTCATACTAATATGCAGAGAGTGAGCAGCTTTTCTCCAGCTGCCAAATAACAGAAAAAAAATTTGACAGGGTGTTGAACATGGATTTTAGTAGAATATTCAATATTGCACTAGTACTTTCTTAAGGCAGTCCAAACTGCATAAAACTGGTCAGAATTGATGCCTGCTCTTTCCTCTGTAAACTAACGTGTCAGGTTTGAGTTGAGTTATAATTTTCTTTGCTATTGTTTTAGGTGTTTGCTGAAGAGAAATAATAGTCAGAGGTTCTACAAAGAAAATCATATCCCAACTTGCTTTGCTCTAGGAAAATAAAGTAAAACAAATTTATCTGGCCAGCAATTGTATCTCAAGTAGTGATATATGCCAACTGAAAATAACAAAACTGGAGGGTATATACTTGGATTATACAAAGTCTAAAATCTATGTACCTCTCAGAAAAAAACTCTAAACAACAATAAAAAAATCTATACAATAGGAGTGATAATGAAGAGACATCTGGAGGATTTGATTGTGCTGGCTACAAAAAATACATGTATTTTACTTTTGGGGGGGCTTTTTGTGTGGGCTTTTCTTTTTTCCTAGTTAAATCATTGTGAACGTGTCAAGACTGTATGTATCTTTAGCTTCTACTAAGTTTTAAGAAATTCTCTAGCCTGTATACACAGAAAGAATCAGGAAACAGCCTGGGCTTCATAGGTAACTAGTAGCTATCGCTATTCTGGTTTTAGTGTTTCAGACTGAACTGGAATATATAATTTTATATTGAACCTACTGGTAGAGGCAATGATTACTGTGTAGGCATCTATGACATACTATTGAGGGTGCCAAAAGTAAGACAAAAGGTCTGTAAATTCTTTTGTGAGAATAAAGCAAAGCCCATAGTTAATCGTAAAGACAAAGTTTTAAGTCTTAAGTGATTAAATATATATTAGAAATTTTTTTGGTGTCTGATTTGTGCTAAAACATGACACAGATTTTGTGTTTATATATTCTCTGTTACAGCCTTTCATCTTCTTAATGTTTCTAGTGTTTATTTTGTTGTTGTTGTTGTGGGTTTTTTTGTTTGGTTGGTTTTTTTTTTTTTTGTTTGTTTTTGTTTTTGTTGGTTGTATTTTTATGGAATCTATAAAATAAAGCAAGTTTAATTACCACCCAGAGTTTCTCATTCTCAATTTCTGTTGCATGATTTAGTTATCAATCTAGACCTTAATGAAATTCTATTCTTCATTAAGCTGTAATCTGAAAATTTAGAATTTACAAGCTAGGAGAATAAAAATCCTAGAGGCAACATAGCATCTTGTCTACTATAACTAGTTTACGATTCTGGATTTACAGGACATGGCGCTGTGGCCACAAGAGCATTTTCAGGACCATGGCAGATTGAGTACAAGAGCCAGAATTGCTTAAAACTGAAATACACCACCTGAGAGATAATTTTCATAAAATAGTGTAAAATTTAGTTAGGACACTTTAATGGCAGAGGAACTGTGAATACTAGTAAGTAAAAACTTATGTGTTTGATATAATGACCATTAAAAGAAACACAAGACACAGTTTAGTATAAGGAACAAAAAATGATTCTCTCCCCTAAGAGAATTTCTGCCAACATAATTTCCAATGGACTGAACAGATAGAGGCTACCCTACCAAACAAGAACTTCATATGGAGTTAGTGCATGTTTGGCTACAGAAGTTTATATGATATTACTCTTTAGATTCCAACGGAAAAGATGTGTATGTAATCAGAAGACTGAAAAAAATACTGATATAGGAAGAGTGAGTAGAGCGTAAGGAAGAATTTTTAGAACATCAGCTCATTTTACTAAAAGAGAAGAAAGAAGAAATGTCAAGCCTTGCTATTCATTATCTCAATAGCAGTTTCCTCTGTTTTAGCCAAGCATTCTTTACAACATTTTGGAAATATGTTAGTTACAGACAAGCAAAACATTCCATTAGTAATGATATACTATTAGCTTTTCCCTTTGCTTCCATAATAATATAAATGGCAGCAAACAAAGCCCAAGCCAAGCACCATCCAGTTGTAAGTAATAATTACTTCCAGTTTCCATTCAGTTTTATTTGAAAATTCAGTTTTGGTTGAAACGTCCAGTGCCTGGTTTCACAATTCTGCCAACTGCTGGAATGACAGTAAACTCTGAAATATGAAGCTGCACACTCATCTGAGCCCCCATTTCAAAGACATATTTTTTAGCTTTCTGACAAGGTCCATTATTAGCTACTGTACTACTCTTTGTGCTGTACTCAAATATTTTATACATTGTTAATTTTGAATATTTGGAAAATCAAAAATCAGTCTAAAATGATGGGTAGCTTCTACTAAGCCATATAGATTGCATATGTTGCAATAATTACATAGAATATCGAAAGTTAATACAAATCAGGAGAAAATAAAAATTCCCACTCTATTAAATTCTTAATATTGAGTTTATTGCATGGCATGATAAATGCTAGAAAATCACAAGTATGTAAATGCCTCTGGTAAAACTAACAAATCACAGTTTATTGAGGTATACTTGTGGGACATTCTAAATGAATGTAATGTGTCTGGCCAGGATGGAGTTAACTAGGGTCCCGGACTTTGTTGCTGAAACAGTCTTGATAGCACACTGATGTTTCAGCTGTTGCTGAACAGCGCTTTGCACAGCATCTGGGCCTTCTTTTTGTCCAATTCTGTGCTGTTCAGTGGGATTCAGAGAGGACACAGCCAAGACAGGTGACCTGAACTGGCCAAAGCGATATTCCATATAACTTCACAACATGCTCAGTAATAAAAAAGTCAGTAGAAGAACAAAAGAAAGGAGGAGTTTTGGCTTCCAAGGTGACCATTGTTTGGAGAATGGCTAGGAGGTGGTGAATGACTTCTTTTGCACTGCCTTCACCCTCAAACCCTCTTTCCCTCACCTATTAAACTGTCTTTATCTTTACACACAGTTTAAACAGGTTTGGGCTTCTTATTCTCTCTCCTGTCGTTCTGGGGAAGGGTAGGGGGAGAAACCATGCATGCTTGACTGCTAGCCATGGTCAACTCACCACAATAACAAAGCAAACTTGAAAAAAATTTATAGTGTGCTCATTTATAATTTGTCATTCTTTGTGGGTTTTTTTGAGCATTCTGAACATAATCTGCCAAGGAGTACAGAAAACACAGATGGCAAAAACAAAAAAAAAAAAAAAACCAAAAAACATAACCCTAAGTTTTCCTACAAACAAAAAATAATGGAGACAGATCCAGAGTACTGAAATTGCATGTCAAAATTGGACTCCTAATTTCAGTATGAAGATTCATTGCAGTCATTCTCTATCTATTGTTAATGGGGAGGACTAAATGTCTTTCCCTCCCCCAAAAAGAAAAAAAAATAACACAACAAAAATCCCAAACAACCAACCAAAAAACCCCAACAACTTAGAAAGCCTGTGCATTTGTGCATTGAGTAGCATGCTACAAGATGTAAGCATCAGACCTTGTCTCGCTTCCTCAGTGCCTGTTTCCCAACCTTCAACATGCCTTGCCTTCCCCTGGGTAGATGACAAGAACAGAACAGGGCATACAGCAGCAACGACAGTGATGGTATTCTTTTGCATATTCTTTAGGAGTCAGAGCACTGAAGTGTAGAGAGTCAGATGAATGGAAAATTTGTGTCAGATCACAAAGGCAATTATTTATTTCAGACACTTAGAAAGCATACATTTAATATTCCTTTTAAAGTTTTGAAGACTGAAAATAGGAAAATAAAAACAGCTTTGTGGAAGAGGTGGATTTGCGTCGTTTTTGCTCAAACTGCAACCCTCAATATTCAGGTAATTGCGCTTTTAAAGAGAAGAGCAGAAAGCACAAGAATGCACATTGTTTGCATAGAGTTTTCAAGGTACAGGTATTTCAGTTTAGTCTGTAGCTATTTCAAGTTCTCCAGGACATAATTTTAGGTTTCCTGTTGTGATAGTCAAAAGAACCTCTTTGTGTGTGTCTCAAAACAACCCAACAGACAGAAGGAGCTGAGGGAGGCTGAGCGCCTATTGATGGTGAGCAGCATGTTGGTGGTAGGGGGCAAAGCAGGGACCTTGCTACATGAAGGCAGTGGATGTTTTCCTGTGTTGTCTGCCCTGAGGCCACAAACATCAACTGCTCCAGCAAGAACCTGCTGAGAGACCGGCACAGCCCCTGCATTTGCCTGGCACCATGCTGCACCCCTCAGGGCACAGTGGGAACTGGGGCTGGGGCTCACCAGAGACCCCTGGCACGAGCTGAAACCTTCCAGAACAGCTCCCACCACCTGTGCAAGCAGGAAATGAGTCTGTGCCTGTGGGAGTTGTCCAAGAGACCATGACCCTATAAATAAACAACCAGCCATGGCTGTGAGGTGCATATTCCTCCACAGTGGTCAGGCAAGGTTGCTGACAAAAAGGGACTGCAGCTGAAAGGGCTGATTAAGGAGACGTCTCTGGATCCATGGGGCAGTGATACTATTGTTTTGTTTTCTCTCTTTACTTTCTTCCTCTGCTTCAGGTCCTTTATAAGAATAAGAACTTTCTAGGACTTCTCTTCCTCCTTGCACAGGGAAGTTTACAATTAAATTAATAATTTTTTAGTTTTTCAATATGTGGAGGGCCTGTGGTTTCTTTTCCGAATCACACAGGGCATGGTAAAAATTCAAATGCTCACACAGCTGCTATGTGGGATGGGACACGTGCAGCTGGTCTTTTAGGTGCTGTTATGCAAAGCTCATTAACTGGACACAATGCAGGCAGAAGTAGGAAATTACTTAAATATAATGTTTTTCAACAAATTGTATTATTTTTTGTCAGTTTGTTTCAGAAGTTTTAGCATATTTGGATTACATTTGGCCTTCCTTACTCCAAAGCTGTGAGAGCTAGGAACTTGTAATATGAGGCACAGAATTTCTTCTAATTATATGCCTGAGCGAACTGGACTTTAAAGTTTGTACAACTTGAGAATTACAGTAAAATTAGGAATTGACAACTGACTGCTACAAAGGAGAAATCTTCATCCAAAACTAGCGTCTTGACATGAGAGAACTTGGTAATTATTTTAAATGATTGGCTTACAGTCATGCGAGTAGTAAAGATGGAACCTGAAGAAGGGTCTGACCTATACAGAAATCATCTCAAGACATGAAAACTAATTTTTTTTTAATTACATACTTGTATTTCATCTGAATGGAAAACTGTGCTTTTGCTTTCCTCATACTCTCTTATGGTTAGCTTTCTCATATTTACATTTTGTGGCATTTTTCATCTTCTACTGGAAGAATAAAGTATTTTTTCTTACTCCTAAATTAAGAATTTCCATGTAGAGGCAGTTCTCCTGCATTTAGCTGGGCAGAATGGGATGCTTACAGAATGTCATCACACAAGTACTGGTAGTGACTGTATTTGATGATCAAGTGAGAGGTACATTTAAAGGCCTGATAGAGAATTGCCAGTTGCACTTACTTCCATTTGATGCAGATGGAGAATTCCATGTTTAAAAAGCCTTCCACTAAAACATTGTGGAAGTTTCAGAATACAGAAGGAAGTATTTTTAATAGTGGTACACCCCTGTATGATACCTGTTCAACCTATACTCATTGTGTTAGGGAAGGTTATGACCTCCAGATCCCACTATCGAGATGGCCACGTTTCTAAATGAAGACTGTAGTTGTCAGCTATCTGTACTGAAGTAGTATGTTCTGGGTTACATTACATCACAAATCTAGGAGAGAACACTTATGATCTGAAAATCCAAGATCATTTGGCTACTCCAAGCCTGCAATGCAGTCTCAGTTTCCCCTTGTTTGTCATTCTGCAGCTCAGAAGATGTGATGAGGAATAGATCTGATCAAAGTCAAAACCTTGCAATTGTATACACATATCTTGTATACATAAAATAGGTCCCATTTTTAAGCAGAATGAACAAATTCAGATTAAAATGCATCCTTGGTAGCAGCTAAAGAATCAAAAAATGAAAAAGTTTATTTTAGTGTGACGCTGCTTTACTCAGTTTCTGTGAATGGGATTTTAAATCCATCTGTGTGCTGAGAACAATCTCCTAATACTATCATGATGAAAAATACACACTGCTTCCTTAATGAAGAATTCAGGTACTGAACGACATTCTAGCAAGCAAATTCAAGGCAGTTTTGCGCAGCAGGTAGAATTCTGTCCATCTATTTCAGTCTGATGCTGAGCTGGTTATCTTGATGGTCAGTGGGATCAGAGGTACATAATCAGTTGTTGCCAACGGCAGTGGGGTCCCCCCTCATGCAAGGTACTAACAAACTGACACTTTGACACTTCAATTTAGGTGACTTGTTTGTAACATTATGTATGAGGACAATACAAATTATCTAAGAATGTACTTCCTCTTAGATCCAGACTGTGAAGTGCCCCAAAAAGCACATGCTTTTAGGAACCTTACAAGTTTATCTTCCTCTTAAATGCAGATGTAGTGTTGTGGTAAACAACTTATTCTTCCCTCTATATGAATACACATTTGAAATACCATTTAAAGTGTTCAGAAATTACTGGCACCTTTATATTCTAATCAACCCTACTGATTGTGTTATGACAAGGTTATATATATTACATCTAACCTCCTTAATTGTCATTGGGGAAAAAAAGGTACAGATCTAAACTTGCTGGTGTAACAGTGTCGTGGTTTGAGGTCCTCAAACAGTTCTCTCTCTCACTCCCCCTTTTTTCTTCTCCAGTCACAGGGGGATGGGAAGGAGAATCAAAAGAATGCAGCTCCCACAAGTTGAGATAAGAGCAGTTTAGTAACTGAAGTATAACACAAATCACTACTGCTAACAACAATAATAATAATAACAAGGCAAATACAAGGAAAGAATACAACAGCTCACTAACTAATTTCCACCCAGCCCAACCAAGAAGTGCCCCCATCACCTGATACCAAGCCCGACCACGCAGTGCACCCCCATCACCTCATACCAAGTCTGACCACACAGTGCCCCTTACCCCCTTCCTCTGGGTCTCTGCTCTCTGTTTCTACATCCTGGGCATGACGTGCTGTGGTATGGAATACCTCTTTGGTCAGTTTGGGTCAG